>JBBPBX010065450.1:7680-19954 GCA_038048925.1 Garcialebias charrua | reverse complement strand
CAAATATTATATGACTCATTGATAAATTTACATCTGACTCATTTTCTTTAATGTTTGTTGCTTTTGACTGATACCTTTGACAATGGTTTTGTACTTTTAGCCAGTTTACTACTTTTGTCTAGTGTTGTGCTAGGCAATGGTTTGCTGGTGAAGATTCTCAGTCATCCAGGACATGATAAAATCAAAAAACGTTCAATACAGAAACAACTTTATTTTGGACAAATAAAGTCCAGTTGTTTCTGTATTGAACGTTTTTTGATTTTGGGCAATGCCTGTACTTTTAGCTAGTGTTTACTGTTTTTGGCAATGGTTTTGTATTAGCCAGTGTTGCTTTTGTCTAGTGTTGCACTACTTTTGGCTAATGTGCTACTTTTGGCTTTCGTTACTTTAGCCACTGTTTACTGCTTTTGGTAGTGTTTTGCTACTTTAGCCATTGTTTACTGCTTTTGGTTAGTGTTTAGCTACTTTTGGCTAATGTTGTGCTACTTTTGGCTAGTGTTTTGCTACATGTAGCCAGTGTTTCACTGCATCTGGCTAGTGTTAACTTGTAACCAGTGCTTTGCTGCATTTGGCTAGTGTTTTGCTACTATAGCCAGCGTTTCACTGCATTTGGCTAATGTTTACTTGTAACCAGTGCTTTGCTGCATTTGGCTAGTGTTTTGCTACTTTAGCCACTGCTAGTGTTTTGCTACTTTTGGCTAATGTTGTGCTACTTTTGGCTAGTGTTTTGCTACTTGAAGCTAGTATTGCTCTTGGCTAATGTCTACATGTAGCCAGTGTTTCACTGCATTTGGCTAGTGTTTTGCTACTTTTTGGTTTGCTACTTGTAGCCAGTGTTTCACTGCATTTGGCTTGTAACCAGTGCTTTGCTGCATTTGGCTAGTGTTTTGCTACTTTTAGCCAGCGTTTCACTGCATTTCATTATAATGTTTACTTGTAACCAGTGCTTTGCTGCATTTGGCTAGTGTTTTGCTACTTTTAGCCAGCGTTTCACTGCATTTCATTATAATGTTTGCTTGTAACCAGTGCTTTGCTGCATTTGGCTAGTGTTTTGCTACTTTTAGCCAGCGTTTCACTGCATTTCATTATAATGTTTACTTGTAACCAGTGCTTTGCTGCATTTGGCTAGTGTTTTGCTACTTCAGTGTTGAATTTGGCTACTGTTTAGCTAATTGTAGCTAGTGTTTTGCTTTTGTGTTTTGCTATGTGTAGCCAGTATTTCACTGCTTTTGGCTGGTATTTTGCTATTTTTAGTCAGAGTTTATTGCATTTGACTAGAGTCTACATTCAACTAAAATTTAGCTAACATTTTGCTACTTACAGCTAACATTTTATTAGTTTTTGCTTGTGCTTAGCTAGTTTAAGATGTTATTCAGCCAAATGCTTACTTAAATTAAAAAAAACAGCTTTATCTAAGATATGCTTTGTTTTCTGCAGGATGAATTTTAATCCTGCATGCTCTCCTGGGCCCCATGTGAGCATCAACCTACAAAGTGTTTTTTCCAGAAGTCTTATCAGCTCTGCAGTGAGATCGTGGGGCACCCATAACGTGTTGATCCATGTTCTCCTAAGAACATGTGTGTGAAGCGACATTTCAGTCACGACCAATTACTGTCTGCATACAGCTGATGTAGGCCAGACTTCACCAAGGCTCAGTCCAGCGCCAAACGTAGACAGACAGGAAGATTCTGTCCGTCCACAAAGCTCCCCCTGCTCTGCAGCATTTGGTTTTTAAATAATGTCATAACATTAACAAGTTACAACATTTTTATACATACATTTAAAAACATTTGTATTGTTGCAGTAGTGATGTAACTTTGATTTTGAGCGTTTGGTCATAATTTTCAACAAGAGTGATCGTGTTAACTGGACATTGTACTGTATATTCTTTTAAGCCAAAACATTTTTTGCAATTTTATTTTCCATTTATGTTATACTTGAATGGTCAGTTTTTTTATTTGTGTCAGTTATTATTCACAAAGCTACCTCAAAACATTTGCTCCTATAAAAACATCTCAAACAACAATAAAAAAAACTTTTTTTCCTTCAAATTACAGCAGTGTATTTGCATTTATTTAACAAAATAGACTAAATTCACGAGTTTAAAAACACATTTATAGTTTAAAAATATTTGCTGATTTTAAGTTTGCTGTGCTGTGTTTGCATTATTTTATTTTAATAATGAATAAAACTATAGTATTCAGTTTTGACTTACTTTTTTCGCAGCTTCACACCTTTTAGGGGAGACATTTTGCAGCAACGTTTTTGTTTTATCCAACATTTGGATGTACATTACAAATGTCAAAGAAAATCGTGGGAAATCTGTGGACACATCTAAACATTTATAAAAACTGATTTCATGCACTATGATAAAAAAATATTTTTTTTTTTTACTTATTTCTAGAGGAATGAGTCAGACGTCAAGTTAGCTAAATTGATTCTGATTAGCTATAAAGGGAGAATATATTTAAATTCTAATCTTTACTCATTAAAAAAGTTTAAAAAAATAAATAAAATCACAGGACTAATTTCTGACAAACTCCAGGATTATTCTGTCATGCTCACACTTCTTGTTTCATGTCCCTCCTGTTCTGCTGCAGTTCCTTTGTACTCCCTTCAGATTGTGCCACAAACCAGAGCAGCAGCACAATGCTTTAACTCAACAGTCCCTCCCGTCTTATCGTGCCCTGCAGCTTGGCCCGATCGGCTGATATAAATCGAACTTGCTGGGCAGAGAGACGCCGGTTCCTCCTTTGGGTCTGCACATTGTTTCGTCTCGGCCTGTATTTATTTAGATGTAAATCAGTTTGGAGAAGTGTTACGTCCTGTCCTTGTGTAGTGGGTGGTGGACTGGTGTGGTGGACTGGTGCTCGCTTGTTGGAGGAAGTCCACTCCATTGAGATTGGGGTTTCTGAAGATTGTTTTTCCATAATAGGCTGTTGAAGATGTGAGAGGGTGACATAATGCAGCCTTACCCATAAGGTTAGATCTATGAGAAAAGACTCCCACACCCATATTCTTTTCAAAACTGTTCTTGTTTTATTCAACAGGAAGCTGCATTTCAGACTTTAACTTGTGCTTGTGAAGGTCTCTTTAAAGCAACAGAATGGTTGTTAGGTGGGAAAATGCTTGTTGAAGCAACAGCCAGCACTAAAAGCTAACAAAATCAGAGGCAAGTAACTGTAGGAGGATCTATCCAGTGGTGCCAGAATGAAAGATAAGCATTTTTAATATCTCCACCACCTTCCAAAGGTGAAAGGGTTCATTTCAGTGGTGTAGTCTATGCGACACATGGGTATATGGAGTATACCCACTAGAAAAGCATATAATTTCAGTACATATATACCCATATAATTAATATATTCTCTATCCTCAGATAAACAGTGTTAACTTACATACTTATTGTGTATATAAATGTTTTTGTGCCCTGAGATGACTTCTGTTGTGACATGGCGCTATATAAATAAACTGAATTGATTTATATCATAGGTACCAGGTACATGTCAAGAGAGCACCAGTATGTGCCTTGCAAGCGGGTAACAAGTCATTTTATAATACAGCCTAGGGTGCCTACTTTATAAATACTAGGTTGGTACAAGATACATATCCTATAAGTCCCAGGTACAAACCCTGTAAATACCCAGCATGTACTGGGCTGTATCATGCAGTATTGTTACCTATACCCCCCTCCCCGCCTCCCGTGGACATATACTGTATAGGAGGATCTGCGGTAGAAGTGGTCTCCAGTTACAAGTACTTGGGCGTGCACCTGAATTACAACCTGAGCAAGTGTAGAACCACTAGACTGAGGAACAGCTTCTACCCTGAAGGTGTTAGACTCATAAATCCATAACCAGGAAAGTCACTGTAAGAAAAAAAAATCACTGTAATGTCACTTTAATTGGTGATACGTGACTTAGCTGTGCTGCTGATTATCATTGCTGATTTATTGCCTTTAAGCTGCTGTATTCATATCTTCTCACTACAGACTCATGTACAGGCTGCAATATACTGTGTATTTTACATTATTAGTGTTTAGTGTATATATCTTTGTAGATCCTTGTATACTTTTTATTTTTATATGTTATGTTTTTGCTATTTTGAGGTATAACTGGGACCTTGAGTACAGTTTCATTCCACCTCCACACAAACGACAATCCTTGAACTTGAACCTAATGTAAACCAGCAACATTAAATACATCTTCTGGACAGTCTTTGTTAGTGTTAATGTCCTCAGATTCAGAATTTAATTTTTTTACAAAAGCTTACTGATTTAGTTACCTTACAGTATTTCACATTTGAAAAATAATAAACTCCAGTTTATTAAATATATTAATCAAGAGGGCCTTATGTTTCACTTCCACCACTACCTCTTTGTCTCTTGCTCTCATTAGACTCCGTTAGACTGGTTCAACTCTTATCTCTCCGACCGCACTCAATTAATTCAGATTAAATCCTTCCGTTCCCAGTCCTCCCTCGTCTCCACTGGTGTCTCCCAAGGCTCTGTCCTCGGACCCCTCCTCTTCATCATTTACCTCCTTCCTCTAGGTCACATCTTCCGGAAATATGGCGTCCATTTCCACTGTTATGCTGATGACACACAGCTTTACTTGTCAACAAAACCAAACTCCTCCCACCCATCCACCCTCCATCCTCACCGACTGTCTCAATGAGCTAAATCACTGGTTTTCTAACAATTTCCTTCAACTAAACAGTAACAAAACTGAAATCATTCTTGTTGGTACCAAAAACTATTTCAAAATCAGAACATCTTCTCGTCCCCCTTAACAACTCTCTGCTATCCCCCTCACCTCAGGTCAAGAGTCTCGGTGTCATCCTCAACACCACGCTCTCCTTCACTTCCCACATCAACAATATTACTCGGTCTGCCTATTTCCACCTCCGAAATATTAACCGTCTCCGCCCTTCTCTCACACCCCGCTCCACAGCCATCCTTGTGCACAGTCTTGTGACTTCCCGTATCGATTACTGCAACTCCCTTCTCTATGGCCTCCCCAACAAATCTCTCCACAAGCTACAGATGGTCCAGAACTCAGCTGCCCGTGTCATCACTCAAACCTCCTCCTATAACCACATCACTCCTGTCCTGCAGCAGCTCCACTGGCTCCCGGTTAAATCATGCATTGTCTTCAAAATTCTACTCCTCACGTTCAAATCTATCCACAACCTTGCCCCTCCTTATCTATCTGACCTCCTACAAATCTCCATCCTATCACGCTCTCTCAGATCCTCCTCTTCGCTACATCTCCATGTACCCTCTGCCTGCCTCTCCACCATGGGGAGCAGGGCCTTCACCTGCTCTGCCCCTCACCTCTGGAACGCTCTACCGCCAGACCTTCGAAACACCACCTCCCTTTCTCTGTTCAAGACTGCTCTGAAAACACATCTAGACTCGCTTATCATTAACTTTACTAAATGTATTTTATATTATTTTGTATTTTATATTCTTTATTTATTCTATATTTCAATTTGTTCCTGCTGATATTTGAACTGTGTTTGTTTTGTTTCTTGCTGTGAAGTGTCCTTGGGTGTCCTGAAAGACGCTTTTAAATAAAAGTATTATTATTATTATTTGTTAGTTTTGTGAAAATGTCCTCATTACTAATGAGGGCATTTTTTATGTTCAATATTAGTATAACCTTTAGTTATCTTTTAAAAGACAAACAGGGGACAACTCGAACGTGTTTGAAAAAATGTCCTGATGCATGCTAAAAATTGAAATGTCCTCGCTCGGCTTCCGTAGACATTCCTTCACTGTCTGTCATCGCGCGGTGACAGTTAAACACCGGGAAGCCAACGTCCTGCTCCAGTCGTGAACTATGGAGGAGATTAACGGAATTGAGGTCGTACCGTGTACAGAGTCCAACTATCTGCAACCGTTCCGGGTGTTCTACAACCAGGTGAGCTGCCTCTGACCACCGTGGAGCCTCACGGTGGAGGATGCTGCTGAGTCTGGATGCTGTCGGCCAGCCCGACCCCGCGTCCTCCCCCCCACCATTCATTTTAGCCGCTAGCATCATGGCTAACCCGTTGACCACAAACACTACCGTTAACAACAGCGGCCGTTAACGATTTAACGGCAACGTGCAAACCGTCAACTGTATTCGGTTTGTTTTAATCCCAAAGCAGCTCGGTTTGTTTGTTCGTTCAGTCTGTAGTTTATGTAAACTTGAGGCAGCTAGGCTAACAGGCTAATGCTAACGTTAGCCACGCAGAGCATCATGCTAACACCAGCACATTCTTTAAATCAGGGCTGTGAAGGGACATTGTTTGACTGTCTAACGTGACAGCAGATCATGCTTTATTCATGTGGGAAATTCAGAGGAGGCTTGTTGATCCCAACTATAAAAACTGGCACAGTAAAATTTAATTTGAATATTTAAAATGGTCAGGTGTCTTCACTTTTTAGTTTATGGGAGAGGCTTGGCACTTTAAAACCTGTTAGAGATGTTATCAGAAAAATAAGCAGATATTTGCACACCTTCAATATGACCAGAAAGAAAGAGCTCACACTTTATTTGTATTCATTTTTTAAATTAAATGTATTCATTTTAAATGCAACACAAGAACAATCTCACATTTGAGACCGCACAGTATAAGTAAAATGAAGGGATGCAGACAGAAGAAAAAATCTTATCTTCTGCCCCCTAGATAATTAAAACAACACAAAAAGAAAAAAAAAAGAAAAAAACAATCTAATAGGTTACAGATTGAAGAAAATAAAACAACTCATAAAAATCCAAGAAAAATAATTTCAAAGAAGACTACACGTACACGATATTATCATTTATATTTTTGCAAGAAATTTGTTTTGATCATATTTTTAAAGATGGTCATTGATTTAGCATTTTTAATACCAGTTTCCAGATTATTCCAACGATCAATTCCTTTGATTGAGGTTGACCGACCCCTCAAAACTAGTTTTATATCTTGGTTTCACAAAGATCTCTGTTCCTTTAAGATTATAACAACTTTTACGTTTGACAAAGAACATTTGTATATTCACTGGTAGTTCATTTTTATGAGCTCTATACATAATCGACAGGATATTGTAATCTACCAAGTCATGGAACTTCAACAATTTCAATTGATGAAATAATGTGCTTGAAGGGTGACAATAATGCTTTCTGGTAATTATTCTTACCGCTCTCTTCTGTAGTACAAAAACAGGTTCCGTGAATGATTTACATGTACGTACAAGCTTTGCCCCAAACATCATTACAATAGATTGTGTGGGACAATAAAAGTAATACAATATAATCATAATCTTAAATTATTTTGTTGGCACTCAAGATTTACTGTGTATAATTTGCTGCATGTTTTCTCCATGCTTCTTGATATTTAAAGTCATACAGTTTCATTTAAAGCCTCATTTTGATCACAGCTCTTCCTCTGACCAGAGTTATCACAATTATTTTTATTATTACTGAATAAATAACCCACCATCTTGGTCAGAACAATAGTAATTATAAGCAAGAGCAGGCAAATGGTGGTTTAGAGAGTTACTATACGAGAATATTAAACAAGAACTGCTTTCTTTTCTTTTTGGTCCAGGAAGTTCATGTTTTGGAAGAACAACCCTGACTTATCAATGTAGCAGCAGCCATGATTAAAACCTGGACAAATGATCGAAAAGACTTGCACTTCAGTACTGAAGTTGAATTCAGTAACATTTATAGAAAACAGATTATCTTTATATGTAAAGGACACAATAAAATAAACCCTAATGTATATTAAAGGTCCACTGACATCATCTTACAAATTTGCATGAAATGATAGCAGATATATATATTTTATCATTCCACTATGTTCGTTTTTGCTAACAAAATGATAAATTCATGAAAATTCCTTCCAAACTGAGTCTAAAATTAAAAACCGCTTTTCTCTCTGAAAATTCCGACTACAAGCGAATGCAACATTTGTGACGTAGGAAGGAGAACGTCTTTAGAACGCCCCATATAAATATTCATGGCGAACAAGAAATAAAACAACAAAATTATCAATCTAAGTTAAGATTTGAGCTATTTGTCTTTAGTTTTGGAAACACCAAACTGGCATTTTTTAAGTTTTACAAAAAAAAAAAGGGCGATCTGGCTGAGAATGAATATGCGTTAATTAGGGCTGTGCGATATGACGATATATATCGTGGGGACGATAGAAACGTGTCCATCGTGCTACTTTCCTTCTATCGTCTCTATCGTGATAAATAAGAATAAAAAAATAACGGTCGCAAAGAAGCTTCATATTGTGGTTTTGCGAGATGACGGCGCTGCTTTATGTTTGACGCACGCGCGGGTTTGCGACACATGCTTTACGTTGTTAAACTCGAGAGCAACAGAGACGCAGCCGGCATGAAGCCGGTGTCACCAGATATCTATGGGTGTCACAACATGGAGAAACAGCTGCGTAGGCAGCCCAAGAAGAAGAACTTTTACCAAAAAGAGGGGAAGCTCACCTTGTTAGCTTCCATTATTTCGCTCCGCTGAAACTCGGAGACAAAATGGGTCCAGAGGACACGAAGTCCAACCGAGTCCGAACTCGGGTCCAGTTAACCAATACAAATTAAACCAGACAGAGACCAAGATGGCCGCGCTCAGACCAGTAGCAGCTTCATGGGCTTCCAGAACATCCCCAGTTTTTAGTAGTTTTAATAGTGTTTTTGTACCTGACTCTGCGCGTTTTTTGCGGGTGAATTATAGCCGAACTGAGCTGTTGAGAATTGGAGCGGATTTACCACAAGGCACAGCTGAAATCAGCAACGAACTCAAATCAGAACTCGGAAGATTGGATCTGCTTAGATCATCTTTCTGGAAGCAGATGCGCGGAGGAAAGAAGAGAAAGCGATGCTCTCGAGGGAAAAAGCGTGGCTGTCGAGCAGGAATCATGACGAGACTACGAGCAGACGCTAAAACCGGTAAACCCCCGATGCCGGCTTTATTTCTGTCTAACGTGCGTTCGCTCGACAACAAGATGGACCTGCTTCGTCTGAGAGTAACAACGTCGGAGGAGATGAGGAGATGTTCGGTGCTTTGTCTCACGGAAACATGGATCAATGAAGACACTCCTGACTCTGTTTATGAGTTGGATAATAAACTATTTTTCAGAACGGACCGGTGCATCGAGACTACGGGGAAAACGCGAGGTGGGGGTGTCTGCATTTACGTTAACAAAGACTGGTGCACGAACTGTGCCGTTATCAGCAGGATCTGCTCAGCTGCTGTGGAGCTTTTAACAATAAGATGTCGCCCACATTATCTTCCCCGCGACTATTCAGCGATAATAATAAGCAATGTTTACATACCCCCCGATGCTAATGCTAAAGTCGCCCAGGAAGAAATTCATGAGTTACTCACCTCGCTGCAGTGTAAATATCCTGAGGGGTTTTTCATTGTTTCCGGGGACTTCAATCACGTGGATTTACGTGCCATCCTTCCAACCTTCAATCAGCACGTTTTCACAGAAACACGAGGAAATAAGACATTAGACCAGGTCTACACGAATGTGAAGGGGGCGTACACGGCGAAGCCACGCCCACCGATCGGGGCTTCCGACCATCGCTCCCTGCTATTGGTCCCTAGACAGCTCCCCCCACTCCGACGTTCGATGCCAGAACAAAGAGTGATCACATCGTGGCGCCAAGATAGTTCCCCCATGCTAAGAGACTGCTTTGAAAACACAAACTGGTCTGTCTTCAAAGAGGCAGCTACGAATGGAAATTCAATTGACCTGGAGCTTTATGCTTCCTCTGTCCTGGGTTACATCAGTACATGTGCTGAAAATGTATCCATAAGAAAGTGTGTTAAATTTTACCCCAATCAAAAACCCTGGCTAAATAAGGATGTCCGCACCCTGCTGGCAGCCAGGGACACTGCATTCAAGTCTAAAGATACTGAGGAGTTGAGAAAGTGCAGGAGAGAACTGGATGATGGCATAAAGAAGGCCAAAGCCGCGTATGCACAGAGGATCGAGGGACAGTTCACCTCACATGATCCAAGGAGCATGTGGCAGGGCATCAAATGCTTAACAGACTACAAGGGCAAAAGCAAACAATGCCCCAGGGACCCATCCCTGCCTGATGCCCTCAATAAGTTTTATGCACGTTTTGATGATCCAAACAGACCAACTAGCACCAGACTCACCTCATCACCAGACGAGGAGCACCTCAAAGTGACCGCAGCAGAAGTGAGAGGCAGTCTCAGAAGGATCAACCCTCATAAAGCTACGGGTCCAGACAACATCCCAGGGAAAGTTCTGAAGGAATGTGCGGACCAGCTCTGTGAGGTGCTGGCTGACATCTTCACCACCTCACTTGCACTGGAGTCAGTTCCCACCTGCCTGAAGACCGCCACCATCATCCCAGTCCCAAAAAGCTCCACAGTGACTGGTCTGAATGACTACAGACCGGTGGCTCTCACCCCGATAGTCGCTAAATGTTTTGAGAAACTGGTCATGTCCCACATCAAGACAGCCGTCAACATCAACGAGGACCCTCATCAATATGCATATCGTGAGAACCGATCAACAGAGGACGCCATCTCCTCCGTGGTCCACACTGCTCTCACCCACCTGGATCAGAAGGACTCATACGTGCGTCTGCTCTTTGTGGACTTCACATCTGCCTTCAACACCATGATCCCCCAAACTCTGATAGACAAACTATCCACACTTGGACTAAGCCCCTCTATTTGTAACTGGGTCTTAGACTTCTTAACAGACAGACCACAGTCCGTGAAGATCCACAACTTCTCCTCCTCCACCATCACCCTCAGCACTGGCTCTCCTCAGGGATGTGTGCTGAGCCCTCTTCTGTTCACTCTGCTCACATATGATTGTATAGCCACACATCCAGGCTGTCATATTGTTAAGTTTGCAGATGATACAGCTGTGGTGGGATGCATCACAGATAATGATGAATCCAGCTACAGACAGGAGGTGGAACATCTGGAGAGCTGGTGCAAAGAGAACAACCTTCACATGAATGTGAAGAAGACGAAGGAGATGATTGTGGACTTCAGAAGGAACAAACACACCCACACCCCACTGTATATAGGTGGATCTGCGGTGGAGGTGGTCTCCAGCTACAAATACCTGGGTGTACACTTGAATGATAACCTCAGCTGGAGCAATAACACCACCAGCCTGATCAAGAAAGGTCATCAGAGACTCTACTTCCTCAGACGGCTGAGACGAGCCGGTCTGAGAAGCCCAGTCCTCACCTCGTTCTACAGGTGTGCAGTGGAGAGCGTCCTGTGCTCCAGCATCAACGTGTGGCATGGAGGCTGCACAGTTGCAGAGAGAAAAGCTCTGCAGAGAGTGGTGAAGGCTGCACAGAAGTCTGTGGGAGTCAGTCTCCCCACCATCACAGACATTTACACCTCCAGATGCAGAAAAAGAGCCACCTGCATCATGAAAGACCTCACTCACCCAGCACACTCACTCTTTGCACCACTCCCTTCGGGACGGAGGTTGAGGAGCATCAAATGTAGAACCACTAGACTGAGAAACAGCTTCTACCCTGAGGCTGTCAGACTCATGAATAAATAAATAATAAGAATAAACACTGCAAAATGTCACATCATACTGATACTGTACTGATCTGTTTCTTGTTGCTGCGTTCATCTGTGACCATCTGTTTCTTGTTGCTGCGTTCATCTGTGACCATCTGTTTCTTGTTGCTGCGTTCATCTGTGACCATCTGCTCATGTTCGTGCTGCTGTTTATAATGATGTTTTTCTACTACATTAGGGCTTAGTGTATTACTAGCTGATGTGATGTCTCTCTTAGTTAATCCTAGATGTTATTATTGTATTTCTCTTGCATTTGTTGTTGGATGTAACTGGGACCCTGTGTACATAATCTCGTTTTCAACACATGTACTACATGCGGTGCAAATGACAATAAATTCTCTCTGACTCTGACTCTGACTCTCTGACTCTGACACAACAGAACCGGAATCAAACGCAACGTTTTCTCTTTTCTGTTTCTTTGCCTTGTTTACTCCAGTCAGAGCTGATTTTTTCTTCGTGGGTTTTATTAGCAGCCGTTGTTTTACCGCCACCTGCAGGAAAATTTGGACCAAAGTAGGTCCAAAGTTGGACCAAAGTTTTGGTCCAAATTTCCTTGTTCTTTTTGTTCACATTCTTATAATTGTAACTGTATCTGTAGTAAAATAAAATAAAAAATAAAATAAAAACTTTGGTCCAAATTTTTCCTGCACACACACACACACACGCACACACACACACGCACACAC
>JBBPBX010065449.1:0-10929 GCA_038048925.1 Garcialebias charrua | reverse complement strand
ATAAGCGGAAGAAAATGGATGGATGGATGGATAAATACAGTGTATCACAACTTGGTAATCAGTTTAATAATTAAAAAATAATTGGAGAAAAATAATTTTAGGTGGATACATATTTGATTCATGTGGTGACTAAATGCACATTGAGAAATCTAATTGTCAAAGGGTTGTCTTCAATGAACACAATAAACAGAACTGGAATGTAAAACTTTATCACAAGCATACTTTTATAGCAGACTCCTACATATGATTTATAGTTTAAAAAGTAAAATTGTCTCTCTTTGTAGATTATCCTGAAAAGGACCATCCTCAGAGAAATCAAAAACGTCCATGGATTGCAGAAGTGCACAAGTGTACAGAAATTGCAGCGGTGTTTAAACATTTTCAGAAACACATTAACACTGGGAAGCTGGCAAGTTTGGTTGCAATTCAACAGTGTCAACAGGCAGAACATCCTGCTTTAATAAATCGCTCACTTCAGAACTTACGAGACTTTGTTAGAAATCGTGGTGTGTCCAAAAAAAGAAAAGAAAAAACTTAAAATGTCAGATAAATCTTGAGCAAAGATGCTCTAAACAAAACCTTAAGAACTTTCAAGCATTCTTTTGTTCAACTCTTAGGTGAGTATAAACGGATAATTGTATTAGAGATTATGTGCTGTTAAAAGTAACATTTAAAGGAAAAGTGTTTTGTTTTGAAGCTTCACCTTTTTTTGTTTTGTTTGATTGTTTATTTTTGGAGTAGTTTTCTATAATGTGCTCTGATTTCTAAGTTGGTCCAAGATTTATGTTGCGCGAAGAGACTCAACAAAACTTGAACTTTAATCATTTTCAAAGTAATTCAGATGATTGATTTTCAGGTTGTTGAAAAAGGAAAAAAATTGTTCTAGTAATATGTTTGCTTAAAGGTATCATAATTAGTTTTTTCTTTCTTTTTTTAAGTTGAGCTTCACCTTTAGTTGAAATGAGGCACAATGCTTTGTAGAGCTCTTTGGTGATCACCTTAATTTAAAGGACTTCAGGATTAAAATTTGAGTAGAATAGTGTTCTTAAAACCTGCTTCAAAGAAAGATTATTTGCTTCTGAATCTATTTAAGTAGGATCTTTTGTTTAGTTTGAGTCATGTATATTGTGTATCTTCTAGATACTCCCTGTGATGGACTGGAGACTTGTCCAGGTGTCCCTGTGATGGACTGGAGATTTGTGCAGGTGTCCCTGTGATGGACTGGAGACTTGTCCAGGTGTCCCTGTGATGGACTGGAGACTTGTCCAGGTGTCCCTGTGATGGACTGGAGACTTGTCCAGGTGTCCCTGTGATGGACTGGAGACTTGTCCAGGTGTCCCTGTGATGGACTGGAGACTTGTCCAGGTGTCCCTGTGATGGACTGGAGACTTGTCCAGGTGTCCCTGTGATGGACTGGAGACTTGTCCAGGTGTCCCTGTGATGGACTGGAGACTTGTCCTGTGATGGACTGGAGACTTGTCCAGTGTCCCTGTGATGGACTGGAGACTTGTCCAGGTGTCCCTGTGATGGACTGGAGACTTGTCCAGGTGTCCCTGTGATGGACTGGAGACTTGTCCAGGTGTCCCTGTGATGGACTGGAGACTTGTCCAGGTGTCCCTGTGATGGACTGGAGACTTGTCCAGGTGTCCCTGTGATGGACTGGAGACTTGTCCAGGTGTCCCTGTGATGGACTGGAGACTTGTCCAGGTGTCCCTGTGATGGACTGGAGACTTGTCCAGGTGTCCCTGTGATGGACTGGAGACTTGTCCAGATGTCCCTGTGATGGACTGGAGACTTGTCCAGATGTCCCTGTGATGGACTGGAGACTTGTCCAGATGTCCCTGTGATGGACTGGAGACTTGTCCAGATGTCCCTGTGATGGACTGGAGACTTGTCCAGATGTCCCTGTGATGGACTGGAGACTTGTCCAGATGTCCCTGTGATGGACTGGAGACTTGTCCAGATGTCCCTGTGATGGACTGGAGACTTGTCCAGATGTCCCTGTGATGGACTGGAGACTTGTCCAGATGTCCCTGTGATGGACTGGAGACTTGTCCAGGTGTCCCTGTGATGGACTGGAGACTTGTCCAGGTGTCCCTGTGATGGACTGGAGACTTGTCCAGGTGTCCCTGTGATGGACTGGAGACTTGTCCAGGTGTCCCTGTGATGGACTGGAGACTTGTCCAGGTGTCCCTGTGATGGACTGGAGACTTGTCCAGGTGTCCCTGTGATGGACTGGAGACTTGTCCAGGTGTCCCTGTGATGGACTGGAGACTTGTCCAGGTGTCCCTGTGATGGACTGGAGACTTGTCCAGATGTCCCTGTGATGGACTGGAGACTTGTCCAGATGTCCCTGTGATGGACTGGAGACTTGTCCAGATGTCCCTGTGATGGACTGGAGACTTGTCCAGGTGTCCCTGTGATGGACTGGAGACTTGTCCAGGTGTCCCTGTGATGGACTGGAGACTTGTCCAGGTGTCCCTGTGATGGACTGGAGACTTGTCCAGGTGTCCCTGTGATGGACTGGAGACTTGTCCAGGTGTCCCTGTGATGGACTGGAGACTTGTCCAGGTGTCCCTGTGATGGACTGGAGACTTGTCCAGGTGTCCCTGTGATGGACTGGAGACTTGTCCAGGTGTCCCTGTGATGGACTGGAGACTTGTCCAGGTGTCCCTGTGATGGACTGGAGACTTGTCCAGGTGTCCCTGTGATGGACTGGAGACTTGTCCAGGTGTCCCTGTGATGGACTGGAGACTTGTCCAGGTGTCCCTGTGATGGACTGGAGACTTTTCCCTGTGATGGACTGGAGACTTGTCCACGTGTCCCTGTGATGGACTGGAGACTTGTGCAGGTGTCCCTGTCATGGACTGGTGACTTGTCCAGGTGTCCCTGTGATGGACTGGAGACTTATCCAGGTGTCCCTGTGATACACTGGAGACCTGTCCCAGTGTCCCTGTGATAGACTGGAGACTTGGCAGGTGCCCCTGTGATGGACTGGTGACATGTCCACGTGTCCCTGTGATGGACTTGAGACTTGTCCACGTGTCCCTGTGATGGACTAGAGACTTGTCCACGTGTCCCTGTGATAGACTGGAGACTTGTGCAGTTGTCCCTGTGATGGACTGGTGACTTGTCCAGGTGTCCTTGTGATGGACTGGAGACTTGTGCATGTGTCCCTGTGATGGACTGGTGACTTGTCCAGATGTCCCAGTGATGGATTGGTAACTTGTCCAGGTGTCCTTGTGATGGACTGGAGACTTGTCCACGTGTCCCTGTGATGGACTGGAGACTTGTGCAGGTGTCCCTGTGATGGACTGTTGACTTGTCCAGATGTCCCTGTGATGGACTGGAGACTTGTCCAGGTGTCCCTGTGATGGACTGGAGACTTGTCCAGGTGTCCCTGTGATGGACTGGAGACTTGTCCAGGTGTCCCTGTGATGGACTGGAGACTTGTCCAGGTGTCCCTGTGATGGACTGGAGACTTGTCCAGGTGTCCCTGTGATGGACTGGAGACTTGTCCAGGTGTCCCTGTGATGGACTGGAGACTTGTCCAGGTGTCCCTGTGATGGACTGGAGACTTGTCCAGGTGTCCCTGTGATGGACTGGAGACTTGTCCAGGTGTCCCTGTGATGGACTGGAGACTTGTCCAGGTGTCCCTGTGATGGACTGGAGACTTGTCCAGGTGTCCCTGTGATGGACTGGAGACTTGTCCAGGTGTCCCTGTGATGGACTGGAGACTTGTCCAGGTGTCCCTGTGATGGACTGGAGACTTGTCCAGGTGTCCCTGTGATGGACTGGAGACTTGTCCAGGTGTCCCTGTGATGGACTGGAGACTTGTCCAGGTGTCCCTGTGATGGACTGGAGACTTGTCCAGGTGTCCCTGTGATGGACTGGAGACTTGTCCAGGTGTCCTGTGATGGACTGGAGACTTGTCCCTGTGATGGACTGGAGACTTGTCCACGTGTCCCTGTGATGGACTGGAGACTTGTCCAGGTGTCCCTGTGATGGACTGGAGACTTGTCCAGGTGTTCCTGTGATGGACTGGAGACTTGTCCAGGTGTCCCTGTGATGGACTGGAGACCTGTCCAGGTGTCCCTGTGATGGACTGGAGACTTTGCAGGTGTCCCTGTGATGGACTGGTGACTTGTCCACATGTCCCTTTGATGGACTGGAGACTTGTCCAGGTGTCCCTGTGATGGACTGGAGACTTGTCCAGGTGTCCCTGTGATGGACTGGAGACTTGTCCAGGTGTCCCTGTGATGGACTGGAGACTTGTCCAGGTGTCCCTGTGATGGACTGGAGACTTGTCCACGTGTCCCTGTGATAGACTAGAGACTTGTCCAGGTGTTCCTGTGATGGACTGGAGACTTGTCCACGTGTCCCTGTGATGGACTGGAGACTTGTCCAAGTGTCCCTGTGATGGACTTGCGACTTGTCCAGATGTCCCTGTGATGGACTGGAGACTTGTCCAGGTGTCCCTGTGATGGACTGGAGACTTGTCCAGGTGTCCCTGTGATAGACTGGAGACCTGTCCAGGTGTCCTTGTGATGGACTGGAGACTTATGCAGGTGTCCTTGTGATGGACTGGAGACTTGTCCCTGTGATGGACTGGAGACTTGTCCACGTGTCCCTGTGAGTGACTGGAGACTTATGCACGTGTCCCTGTGAGTGACTGGAGACTTGTGCAGGTGTCCCTGTCATGGACTGATGACTTGTCCAGGTGTCCCTGTGAGACACTGGAGACCTGTCCCAGTGTCCCAGTGATGGACTGGAGACTTGTGCAGGTGTCCCTGTGATGGACTGGTGACTTGTCCAGGTGTTCCTGTGATGGACTGGAGACTGTATGCTGTAATGCTGTATTCAGCTCATTCTCGTAAATAGCACCCTCTCACAGTGAATCAATCAGTTTGCTGATGACAGCCAAAACCAGCTGCTCACATGATCAATGAGGACCATCAGCCGAATCATGTGATCATGTGAGCAGCTGGTTTTGGCTGTCATCAGCAAACTGTTTGATCCAGTCATCTCAGACTGAGGAAGTCTTTCGTCGCTTGTAAGTTGGGGATCACCTGTACTTTACAGTGGGTTGTGATGATCCCTTTAAAAAAAAGTATAATTTTGTTTTATAAATATGTTCATGTTTATAATGTTAATGTTTATAATATGTAAATATGTCATCTCAGACTAAGGAAGTCTTTCGTCGCTCGTAAGTCGGGGATCACCTGTACTTTACAGTGGGTTGTGATGAACCCTGTAACAAAAGTATAATTTTGTTTTATAAATATGTTCATGTTTATAATGTTAATGTTTATAATATGTAAATATGTCATCTCAGACTGAGGAACTCTTTTGTCGCTCATAAGTCGGGGATCACCTGTACTTTACAGTGGGTTGTGATGAACCCTGTAGAAAAAGTACAATTTTGTTTTATAAATATGTTCATGTTTATAATGTTATATAATATGTAAATATGTCATCTCAGACTGAGGAACTCTTTTGTCGCTCATAAGTCGGGGATCACCTGTACTTTACAGTGGGTTGTGATGAACCCTGTAGAAAAAGTACAATTTTGTTTTAGAAATATTTTTATAATGTTAATATGTTTTATAATAATGTAAATATGTCACTAGTATTGGTTTTTATTTTATTTTATTTGAAACATTTAAGTTTTATTTTATTTGAAACATGTGTGGTTTTGTTAGTGAATATAAATAAAATATGTGCCCATTTTTTGTTAAATAAAAGCAGTTCAAAAAGCAGTTCTCCTAATGCAGTGTCCTGTCACATTTGTGTTATGTTAATTTTATGTTAAGTAGGCGGAGTTTAAATGCAACGTAATTGTCCCTTTAAAGTCTCCATAATGTTTGTTTTGTCCTCATAAACCACATTATAAAGGTCCATGTAAACCACAATGGAGTCTTGGTGTTCAGGGCACTGTAAAAAATGTTGTGAAGCTCCTATCGGAAAGCTAAAGTGACCCAAATTTTTTTCAGATTTTTTGCAGCGCTCTGAGCTTGGCCCCAAGTCGCTAGGACCTCGGGAAGTGGTAGTCCCCGTAAACCACCACCGGGCGGGTTTGGAGAAAAAGTCCTGCTAAAGCATATTGACAAACCTGTGTGTGTGTGTTTGTGTGTGTGTAACATTGTCTTTATTGTTCATGTGTTTCAGTGGTTCCTGCCTCTGTTTAGAGCTGATTAATTAAGAAGAAGAAGCTCCTCAAGACTGAAGGCCTGATGTTGACCAGCAGGACCCAGAGCCTCTCATCATAAAGCGGAATAAAAGACCCTTAGACCAGTCTGTGGGTGACCAACTTAATATGGAGGAGACCGATGTCAGATTTTAGGTCACTACAGTTTCTTTAAAGAGTGAGGAGGATAAAAAAAAACTTACCAGGAACCCAGATTTAAAAATTCACAAAGGCAGTTCCAGCTCTTGTAAGAGTGACGTTAACGAGGACGATGAAGAGGATGGTGAAATGTTCAACCTGACTCTCTGCTAAAGAACTCATCAGACTGAATCAGAACGTGAAGGCAATATGAAAGACTGGAAGGAGAGCAGGGCTCCTGAATCAGAAGTAAAAACTGTCAACAAATCTTTGAGCTGCTCTGAGTGTGGTAAGCAGTATGTCAGTAACCAGACTCTTCAAAGACACATGACAAGTCATTCAGGAGTGAAGTCTTCAAGATGTCTGCTTAATAAGAAATGTGTTGGAGAGAAGAAAAATGTAGAGTCACGCAGGAAAGTCCAGGCAAGGTTAAGCTGTGATGACTGTGGTAAAAGATTTACTTCCAAATCACATTTAAACTCACACATGAGAGTCCACACAGGAGACAAGCCATTTCCTTGTGAACTTTGTGAACAAAGATTTAGTCAGAAGGACAGTTTAAACAAACACATGAGAGTCCACACAGGAGAAAAACCGTTTCCTTGTGATCTTTGTGGACAGAGATTTAGTCGGAAGGATGCTTTAAACATACACATGAGCGTTCACACAGGAGACAAGCCATTTCCATGTGATCTTTGTGGACAAAGATTTAAGCATAAGACACATTTAAACAGACACATGAGAGTCCACACAGGAGAAAAGCCATTTCCTTGTGAACTTTGTGGACAAAGATATAGTCGTAAGGCAAATTTAAACGACCACATGAGAGGCCACACAGGAGAAAAACCGTTTCCTTGTGATCTTTGTGGGCAAAAATTTAGACAAAAGTCAACTTTAAACTCACACATGAGAGTCCACACAGGAGACAAGCCGTTTCCATGTGAACTTTGTGGACAAAGCTTTAGTCATAAGGCAAGTTTAAAGGCACGGTCTGCAGTTTCTGTAAAGCCCTGAAACTTAGGAAATTTTCGAGCAGAAACCCTTCTCCCTCCTCCCCCTTGCACTCTGGCTGACCTGCAACTCCGCCTCCTTAGCTCCTCCTCCACAGCTTGGCCTGTCTCGTGAACGCGCATGCATTGTAAACACAGTTCTAAGATGGCGTCGGCGCAGTCACCCGATCGACTATTTCCTTCTCAAATCTTTGCGTATTTGTAATAAAGTATCGTAAATTATGTATAACCCTTTCAATAAGTTATGTTATAATACTTTGCTGCAGTGTGTGACATTTTATCTGTGTTACGCATCGTTTTGAAACATTCTCGATGGTCTTCAGACGAGGAATTTACACCCAGAGGGACCTACGGTCCGAAGAAGAGGAAAACTGCTGGACTTGTTCATATTCTGGTTTTGTTACATAATGAGATTCGATGCTCACAGGGGGAGTTGATGAAAACAAACAGTTCTCATAGTCACCCTGTTTTCATGCAAACATTTAAATTGATGATTCTTCATGAACATGCAGTGAAATAATTTTCTATTTGAAAGAACACAGCGACAAAATCTTTTTTATTTATTTATTTAGACAATAAATACACAAAAAACCTAAATAAATATGTGACAAGGATCATCAAACCGTTACATAACGCACTTAAATAACCATAAATAAAGCACTGAGCATCCACCCTGATGTTAAATACTCTGTTGTGTACTTAGTTTGATTTAAATAACTTTTTAATAAAACTGGACAGAAATTAAACAGAACTTAATTAACTCCAAATTCTTCCTAACCTGCAGCCTTCAGGGCAACAGAACAGCAAGCAGGGCCCAGGTGACTGATCTGGTCTTCACTTAAGTGGGTCAGGTCAATAAATATGTGGAGCTTCTCCAGATTGTCAGCTTGTCCAAACATCTAAAGTCCATAGAGAACCACCTGATCTCCACTCTTTCATTTGTGTATATATATAATATATATATATATATATATATAGTTATAAATATAGGTATCTATATGTATATATACTATATATATATATATAGTTATAAATATAGGTATCTATATAAAAAAATAACTATATTTATAACTACAGTATACAGTATATACTATATATATACTGTATATCTATATATGTATATATATATCTATCTATATATGTATATATATATATATATATATATATATATATATATATATATATATATATATATATATATATATATATATATATATATATATATATATATATATATATATATATATATATATATATATATATATATATATATATATATATATATATATATATATATATATTATATATATATATATATATATATATATATATATATATATATATATATATATATATATATATATATATATATATATATATATATATATATATATATATATATATATATATATATATATATATATATATATATATATATATATATGAATGTAGAATGATGAACATATTCTACCATTGCTGTTCATCATTCTTTAGTTAGTAGCAGGTCACTTTTGTAAATGAGCCCTCGAGGCTCAATGAGATTTACCTGACTAAATAAAGGTTGAATGAATGAATGACTACTGTATATATATATATATATACAGTATATATAAATAAAAAAATTAAGGTTCATTGATAAACTTCATCAACTCGTTTAAAAGTTCTTTTCTTTTAATTGAGGATTTTTGGGATTGAAATTGCCCCAAGGCCACACCCTGCCACAGATCTTTGGAGGACACCCCACGTGGAGATGGTCTTCATCTGGTCTCCATGGGTCAGTCCTCAGTGCTGGTTGATCACCTTCGGTCTCACGCAGGTGCAACCCACTGAGATGAGTTTGGACTCCAGGCGGTAGTGGTAGCTGTGCCTGGCCCTGGCGTCTTGACTCGCCTCAGAACCAGCACCTGATGCAGAATGGGACGGGACTCCAGGCCCCCGTCCTCCAGTCCTTGGTGGTCCAGGCAGGTTTTGAGCAAACAGTGAGCCTGCGACAGCGCATGAGGGTACATGTTGTCATCCCTGGAGATGCTGAGGACAGAGAGGAGACAAAAAACTGTTAACAGGACTCTGAGCTTCATGAAGGACAACACACTGAGGAGCTGAAGCCTCACTTGTAGGTCCACGGTGAGATGGAGTCGCTGGCCAAAGAACTGACTTTTAGGCTGGGAACTAAATTGTTTGGGTCCAAACGCAGAGGGACCGTTTCTTCTGCTAATCCTTCAAAGGACTTCCTGTGTGGCTTTGCTGCTGTCTGTGGGACCACCACCACCATCATCATCAACAGGACAGCGCTGACAACCTGAGGAAGAAGAACATTCATTCATTCAACCTTTATTTATACAGGCTAGCCTCGTTGAGCCACGGGGACTCATTTACAAGAGAGACCTGTCTCACTCACACCTAGGGTCAATTTAGAGTTACCAATCAGTCTAACATGCATGTTTTTGGTCTGTGTATGTTATACATGAACACAGAATTTTAATTAAGTCATCTTTTTAAAAATTCTTAAATTTATAAAGTTGTACATTTTCTGTGACGTGGTTAGAAAAATAAAATAATAAAAAAAATAAGCTTCAAAGATATTTATTGTCAATATTGTGCATCTGTATTATTCTAATTTTATGTCCACTAAAATTGCAGCACAGAAAAGCCATAACAATAAAGAAATACATTATATAAAAACTGGAGCGTGAGATTGATAGGCGGATAGGTGCAGCGTCCGCAGTGAAGCGGGCGCTGTACCGGTCTGTCGTGGTGAAGAGAGAGCTGAGTCAAAAGGCAAAGCTCTCAATTTACCGATCGATCTACGTTCCCACCCTCATCTATGGTCATGAGCTTTGGGTTATGACCGAAAGAACAAGATCTCGGATACAAGCGGCTGAAATGAGTTTTCTCCGCAGGGTGGCTGGACTCTCCCTTAGAGATAGGGTGAGAAGCTCAGTCATCCGGGAGGGACTCGGAGTAGAGCCGCTGCTTCTCCACATCGAGAGGAGCCAGTTGAGGTGGCTCGGGCATCTGGTTAGGATGCCTCCTGGACGCCTCCCTGGTGAGGTGTTCCGGGCATGTCCCACCGGGAGGAGACCCAGAGGAAGACCCAGGACGCGCTGGAGGGACTATGTTTCTCGGCTGGCCAGGGAACGCCTTGGGATTCCCCCAGAGGAGCTGCTCCAAGTGGCTGGGGAGAGGGAAGACTGGGCCTCCCTACTTAGGCTGCTACCCCCGCGACCCGACCCCGGATAAGAGGAAGAAAATGGATGGATGGATGGATGGATTATATAAAAACAACTATTAAACTTTGGTTTTTGTTTCTGCCTACCGTAATATCTGGTGGAAATACATTTCATAAACAATATTAGACATACAACCTTACCATCTACATTTTAAAATTGTGTAATAATATTATGATCACAGTTATATTAGTTGCAGTGCAAACCATAAAATAATCTTGACATAAATACAGTTTCCCCTTACTTACCTTGTTTCCAAAACCTGAATGGGAGTCTCCCCAAATTCACTTCTGAGACCTTCCCCAAAGTCATCATCTCTGCATAAAAACATATAATGTAGTTCAAACAATAATCAGATATTCTTTTC
>JBBPBX010065448.1:0-12936 GCA_038048925.1 Garcialebias charrua | reverse complement strand
TATATATATATATATATATATATATATATATATATATATATATATATATATATATATATATATATATATAATGGGCAGCACGGTGGCACAACTGGTAGAGCTGCTGCCTCTCAGCGAGAAGGTTGCCGGTTCAAATCCCGGTCCGGGGCCTTTCTGGGTGGAGTTTGCATGTTCTCCCCGTGCATGCGTGGGTTTCCTCCGGGTACTCCGGTTTCCTCCCACAGACCAAAAAACATGCTTGTTAGGCTGATTGGTGACTCTAAATTGACCCTAGGTGTGAGTGTGAGAGTGGATGGTTGTTTGGTGTGAGTGAGACAGGTCCCTCTTGTAAATGAGTCCCCGTGACTCAACGAGGCTAGCCTGTATAAATAAAGGTTGAATGAATATGTTCTTTTTTGCAAACAAAATGAAAAATTAATGAAAATTCCTTCCAAACTGAGTCTGAAATGAAAAACTGCTTTTCTCTCTGAAAAATCCGACTACAAGCGAAAGCAACATTTGTTGTGACGTAGGAGAAAGAACGTCTTTAGAACGCCCCATATAAATATTCATGCGAACAAGAAATAAAACAACAAAATTATCAATCTAAGTTAAGATTTGAGCTATTTGTCTTTAGTTTTGGAAGCAGGAAGTTAGATGAGCAGAAACAGCAGGTTCTAATTTAGGTCTGCACCCGTATGTATTTGACTCTTACCTGTTCAGGAAGCAGGGAGCTCAGTCCGAGGGGAGGCAGCTTTATTTATTCCATTTTTGACGAAGGTCTTACATCTTTTGGGAAAGTGAAAAGGCTCACTTGTTCACTGATGATATTAGAACACCCAAATGCGACACACCGAACCGGCATTTTTTAAGTCTTACAAAAAAAAAAAGGCGATCTGGTTGAGAATGAATATGCGTTAATGGCAGACGAAGACTGAAGGTCCTGCTTCCTACGTCACAAATGTTGCATTCGCTTGTAGTCGGATTTTTCAGAGAGAAAAGCTGTTTTTCATCTCTGACTCATAGGAATTTTCATTATTTTATCATTTTGTTTGCAAAAACAAACATAGTTGAATGATAAAATATCCATCCATCCATCCATCCATCCATCTTCTTCCGCTTATCCGGGGTCGGGTCGCGGGGGTAGCAGCCTAAGTAGGGAGGCCCAGACTTCCCTCTCCCCAGCCACTTGGAGCAGCTCCTCCGGGGGAATCCCAAGGCGTTCCCAGGCCAGCCGAGAAACATAGTCCCTCCAGCGCGTCCTGGGTCTTCCTCTGGGTCTCCTCCCGGTGGGACATGCCCGGAACACCTCACCAGGGAGGCGTCCAGGAGGCATCCTAACCAGATGCCCGAGCCACCTCAACTGGCTCCTCTCGATGTGGAGAAGCAGCGGCTCTACTCCGAGTCCCTCCCGGATGACTGAGCTTCTCACCCTATCTCTAAGGGAGAGTCCAGCCACCCTGCGGAGAAAACTCATTTCAGCCGCTTGTATCCGAGATCTTGTTCTTTCGGTCACAACCCAAAGCTCATGACCATAGATGAGGGTGGGAACGTAGATCGATCGGTAAATTGAGAGCTTTGCCTTTTGACTCAGCTCTCTCTTCACCACGACAGACCGGTACAGCGCCCGCTTCACTGCGGACGCTGCACCTATCCGCCTATCGATCTCACGCTCCAGTTTTCCCTCATTCGTGAACAAGATCCCGAGATACTTAAACTCCTCCACTTGGGGCAGGACCTCCTCCCCGACCCGGAGAGGGCATGCTACCCTTTTCCGGCTCAAGACCATGGCCTCGGATTTGGAGGAACTGATCCTCATCCCGGCCGCATCACACTCGGCTGCAAACCGCTCCAGTGAAAGTTGTAAATCACGAACTGATGAAGCCAGTAGGACCACATCATCTGCAAAAAACAGAGAAGCGATTCTAAGGTCACCAAAACGGATCCTCTCAACACCTTGGCTGCGCCTAGAAATTCTGTCCATAAAAGTTATGAACAGAATCGGTGACAAAGGGCAACCTTGGCGGAGTCCAACTCTCACCGGAAACGAGCCTGACTTACTGCCGGCAATGCGGACCAAGCTCTGACACCGGTCGTACAGGGACCTAACAGCCCTTATCAAAGGGCCTGGTACCCCATACTCCCGGAGTACCCCCCACAGAACCCCCCGAGGGACGCGGTCGAATGCCTTCTCCAAGTCCACAAAGCACATGTAAACTGGTTGGGCAAACTCCCACGCACCCTCCAGGACCCTGCTGAGGGTGTAGAGCTGGTCCAGTGTTCCACGACCAGGACGAAAACCACACTGCTCCTCCTGAATCCGAGGTTCGACTATCCGACGGACCCTCCTCTCCAGAACCCCTGAATAGACCTTACCAGGGAGGCTTAAGAGTGTGATCCCCCTATAGTTGGAACACACCCTACGGTCCCCCTTTTTGAATAGGGGAACCACCACCCCAGTCTGCCAATCCAAGGGAACTGCCCCCGATGTCCACGCGATATTGCAGAGTCGCGTAAGCCAACACAACCCTACAACATCCAGAGCCCTAAGGAACTCCGGGCGAATCTCATCCACCCCCGGAGCCTTGCCACCGCGGAGCTTTTTAACCACCTCGGCGACCTCAGCACCAGAGATCGGAGAACCCGACCCAAAGTCCCCAGGCTCTGCTTCCTCAGTGGAAGACGTGCCAGTAGGATTGAGGAGGTCTTCGAAGTATTCCGCCCACCGACTCACAACATCCCGAGTTGAGGTCAGCAGCACGCCATCCCCACCATAAATGGTGTTGGTCTCGTACCTCTTTCCCCCCCTGAGACGCCGGATGGTGGACCAGAATCGCCTCGAAGCCGTACGGAAGTCATTCTCCATGGCCTCTCCGAACTCCTCCCACGCCCGAGTTTTTGCCTCAGCAACCACCCGAGCCGCATGCCGCTTGGACTGCCGGTACCTATCAGCTGCTTCCGGGGTCCCACAAGCCAAAAAGGCCCAATAGGACTCCTTCTTCAGCCTGACAGCATCCCTCACTGCCGGTGTCCACCACCGGGTTCGAGGGTTGCCACCACGACAGGCACCAACAACCTTGCGGCCACAGCTCCGATAAGCTGCCTCGACAATAGAGGCGCGGAACACGGCCCACTCGGACTCCATGTCCCCCGCCTCCCTTGGAACGTGTTCAAAGCTCTCCCGGAGGTGGGAGTTAAAGCTCCGTCTTACGGGAGACTCTGCCAGACGTTCCCAGCAGACCCTCACAATACGTTTGGGTCTGCCAGGTCTGACCGGCATCCTCCCCCACCATCGGAGCCAACTCACCACCAGGTAGTGGTCAGTTGACAGCTCCGCCCCTCTCCTCACCCGAGTGTCCAAGACATGCGGCCGCAGATCAGATGAGACGACAACAAAGTCGATCATCGAACTGCGACCTAGGGTGTCCTGGTGCCAAGAGCACATATGGACACCCTTATGCTTAAACATGGTGTTCGTTATGGACAATCCATGACGAGCACAGAAGTCCAATAACAGAACACCACTCTGGTTCAGATCAGGGGGGCCGTTCCTCCCAACCACACCCCTCCAGGTCTCACTGTCATTGCCCACGTGAGCGTTGAAGTCCCCCAGTAGAACAAGGGAGTCCCCAGGAGGCGCACTCTCCAATACCCCCTCCAAGGACTCCAAAAAGGGTGGGTAGTCTGAGCTGCCGTTTGGTGCATAGGCACAAACAACAGTCAGAGCCCGTCCCCCCACACGTAGGCGAAGGGAGGCTACCCTCTCGTTCACCGGGGTGAACCCCAACGTACAGGCACCAAGATGGGGGGCAACCAGTATGCCCACTCCTGCTCGGCGCCTCTCACCAGGGGCAACTCCAGAGTGGAAGAGTGTCCAACCCCTCTCAAGGAAACTGGTTCCAGAGCCAGAGCCATGCGTTGAGGTGAGTCCGACTATTTCTAGTCGGAACCTCTCAACCTCACACACTAGCTCAGGCTCCTTCCCCACCAGAGAGGTGACATTCCATGTCCCAATGGCCAGCTTCTGTAGCCGAGGATCAGACCGCCAGGGTCCCCGCCCTCGGCCACCACCCATCTCACATTGCACCCGACCCCTTTGGCCCCTCCCACAGGTGGTGAGCCCATGGGAAGGGGGACCCACGTCTCCTCTTCGGGCTGTGCCCGGCCGGGCTCCATGGGTAAAAGCCCGGCCACCAGGCGCTCGCCAGCGTGCCCCACCTCCGGGCCTGGCTCCAGAGTGGGGCCCCGGTGACCCGCGTCCGGGCGAGGGAAAACTTAGTCCATTAATTGTACTCATCATAGGGGTTTTTGGGCTGCACTTTGTCTGGTCCCTCACCTAGGACCTAAAATATATAATTCTTATATCATTTCATGCAAATTTGTAAGATGATGTCAGTGGACCTTTAACATGTGGAGATGGTGACATAACCTTGAATGTCCTAATATTAGTGTGCGCCCTCTCACAACTGTAAAGAAACACTTTGTTACTGGTATTATGTGATTTTCATGCTTTACTTTATACAGTTATGTTGATAAATTACTCACAACTTCATAAAAATGATAGTAAACATAAAAAACTGTATTCAAAGCAGATGGAACGAAACAACGTGATATATATTGATCACATGGTTACTTTTTTCCTCCCACAACAGTGACCTGGCGTTGCGAAACTGCCTGCTAACATCAGAAATGTCGGTTAAGATTGGAGACTATGGCCTTTCTCACAGCCGATACAAGGTTAGATAATTTACCACCTTTCAAAACTCCAACCCCCCTGTGCTCAGCTGTACATGTCGCTTGGTCCTTCAGGATGACTACTACGTAACGCAAGACCAGATTTGGGTGCCTCTGCGCTGGATTGCACCAGAACTCATAGACGAAGTTCACGGAAACCTGCTGGTTGTCGATCAAACCAAAAGTAGTAACATGTGGTGAGATACCCGAGCACAAACAGATAATAGTACCTAAGAAATCATGAGCTATAGCGCTGCCACAAGAACGTCGCTTTGATGAAAATTGATTAGATTTTACCTTTTTTTTTCTTCTTTCTCCTCCTCTTCTTTTTCCAGGTCACTGGGTGTGACTATATGGGAGTTGTTTGAACTGGGAAACCAGCCATACAGACACTACTCTGACAGACAGGTGTTGACATATGCCGTGAAGGAACAGCAGCTTAAGCTACCCAAACCCCAGCTCCAATTCCCTCTGGACGATCGTTGGTAAGATATCTGCTCAGAGAAACATATTTTATTCAAATACAAGCTGAGGCACATAGAAAATAAATTATAGGGCAGTAGATCTAACAGGCCAATTCATTTAAAACTACTTAACGGTTTCTATTTTAACAATAGATGTACTTATGGTGGTGCACAGTAGCCATATTTCTCTGTGCAAGCAGGGGCAGATGATCAATACCCTTTTTATTCTTTATGATCCACTCAATGTCAACCAGAGTTAAATCGCCCCATTCATCTTTACCTGGAAGTCTCCCAAACATTGTTCATCATACCCTGATGCATGCTCAATAATCCAGGTAGAAAAATCTAAAAAAGCTAAGTCTGGTCCTCTGGACATTCAAAAAAAAAACAAAAAAAACAAAACAAAGCAAAAAATTGTAGAAACGTTTCGTCTTTCGTCCGAAAGACTTCCTCAGTCTGAGGTGCTGGGTTCAGCTCAGTCTTATAAATAGCACCCTCTCACAGTGTTACACAACCAGTTGGCTGATGACAGCCTGAAACCAGCTGCTCACATGATCAAGGAGGACCATCAGCCTAACAATGGATCGTTAGCACCCTGATGGTTGTTTGCTATTCACAGAGGGCTGAGTGATACCAGCAATCACAGCATTGTAGGAGGGGGACAGTTGAACTCGGAGGCCTCCACCCCTGTTTAATGATGGGCGGTTTCTTTTCACAAAGATGGCCTCCTTTACTCCTCTCTCAAACCATCGTTCCTCTCTATCAAGGATGTGAACATCTTCATCCCTGAAAGAGTGACCGCTGGCCTGGAGATGAGTGTAGACTGCAGAGTCCTGACCTGATGATGTTGATCTTCTGTGCTGGGCCATCCTTTTGGCCAGTGGCTGTTTAGTTTCCCCGATATAAGACTGATCACAGCCCTCCTGACACTGAACAGCATACACAATGTTACTCTGTTTTTGCCGGGGGACTGGATCTTTGGGATGAACCAGTTTTTGCCGTAATGTATTTTGAGGTTTAAAAGCCACTGGGACGTTGTGTTTAGAAAATAAACGTCTCAATGTCTCTGAAACCCCTGCAACATATGGAATGGCCACTGGTCTGGGTCTGGGTTCCTTCTTTTCACCTGATGGCTGGCTGGAGTCCTGTTTGGGTTTCTTCTCTGCTTTCAGGAAGGCCCAGTTAGGATATCCACATTTCTCTAGAGCCTTGACATCCTTTACGGGGAGACCACCAAGTCATTGGTTCAGGTATGTTGATGACACCTGGGTTAAAATTAAATCTCAGGAAGTCCAACATTTCACTGATCACATCAACTCTGTGGATAAATATATCAAGTTCACACGAGAAGATGTAAGAAATGGCAGGTTGGCTTTCTTGGACTGTGAGGTCTCAGTTTCTGATAGAGGAAATTTGCAAACTGAGGTGTACCGCAAACCCACCCACACAGACCAGTATTTACAGTTTGACTCCCATCACCCTCTGGAGCACAAGTTAGGAGTCATCAGGACTCTGTACCACAGAGCAGACAGCGTCCCCACTAACGCAGGAGCCAGACAGAAGGAGAAATCACACACAAAACAGGCTCTAGAGAAATGTGGATATCCTAACTGGGCCTTCCTGAAAGCAGAGAAGAAACCCAAACAGGACTCCAGCCAGCCATCAGGTGAAAAGAAGGAACCCAGACCCAGACCAGTGGCCATTCCATATGTTGCAGGGGTTTCAGAGACATTGAGACGTTTATTTTCTAAACACAACGTCCCAGTGGCTTTTAAACCTCAAAATACATTACGGCAAAAACTGGTTCATCCCAAAGATCCAGTCCCCCGGCAAAAACAGAGTAACATTGTGTATGCTGTTCAGTGTCAGGAGGGCTGTGATCAGTCTTATATCGGGGAAACTAAACAGCCACTGGCCAAAAGGATGGCCCAGCACAGAAGATCAACATCATCAGGTCAGGACTCTGCAGTCTACACTCATCTCCAGGCCAGCGGTCACTCTTTCAGGGATGAAGATGTTCACATCCTTGATAGAGAGGAACGATGGTTTGAGAGAGGAGTAAAGGAGGCCATCTTTGTGAAAAGAAACCGCCCATCATTAAACAGGGGTGGAGGCCTCCGAGTTCAACTGTCCCCCTCCTACAATGCTGTGATTGCTGGTATCACTCAGCCCTCTGTGAATAGCAAACAACCATCAGGGTGCTAACGATCCATTGTTAGGCTGATGGTCCTCCTTGATCATGTGAGCAGCTGGTTTCAGGCTGTCATCAGCCAACTGGTTGTGTAACACTGTGAGAGGGTGCTATTTATAAGACTGAGCTGAACCCAGCACCTCAGACTGAGGAAGTCTTTCGGACGAAAGACGAAACGTTTCTACAATTTTTTGCTTTGTTTTTTGTTTTTTTTGTTTTTTGAATGTCCAGAGGACCAGACTTAGCTTTTTTAGATTGTTCATCATACCCATTATTTTTTGTCACTGTCGTCAGTGGAATAAACCCAGCTAGCAAGCAAATGTTCAGATGACGTTCAGTGAACGTCGTCTAAAGGTCGAATGTCGAATGTTCAGGACCCAACGTTGTCTGAACGTTGCCTCAACGTTAACCCTGAACGTTAACGCTGAACGGTAACTCACTGTAAGAAAAAAAAATTGGTGTAATTTCATTCAATTAGTTCTTACACCTTTGAAACTTTAATGGTTGTTATTATTTATGACCAAATCTCTATTTTTGTTTTGTTACAAAAAGTGTGCACTTCTGACATTGTCTGAACATTGTCTGAACATTGTCTGAACATTGCCTGAACATTGCCTGAACATTGTCTGAACATTGTCTGAACATTGTCTGAACATTGTCTGAACATTGTCTGAACATTGTCTGAACATTGTCTGAACATTGTCTGAACATTGTCTGAACATTGTCTGAACATTGTCTGAACATTGTCTGAACATTGTCTGAACATTGTCTGAACATTGTCTGAACATTGTCTGAACATTGTTTGAACATTGTCTGAACATTGTCTGAACATTGTTTGAACATTGTCTGAACATTGTCTGAACATTGTCTGAACATTGTTTGAACATTGTTGAACATTGTTTGAACATTGTCTGAACATTGTTTGAACATTGTCTGAACATTGTCTGAACATTGTCTGAACATTGTTTGAACATTGTCTGAACATTGTCTGAACATTGTCTGAACATTGTCTGAACATTGTCTGAACATTGTCTGAACATTGTCTGAACATTGTCTGAACATTGTCTGAACATTGTCTGAACATTGTCTGAACATTGTTTGAACATTGTCTGAACATTGTCTGAACATTGTCTGAACATTGTTTGAACATTGTCTGAACATTGTCTGAACATTGTCTGAACATTGTCTGAACATTGTCTGAACATTGTCTGAACATTGTCTGAACATTGTTTGAACATTGTCTGAACATTGTCTGAACATTGTTTGAACATTGTTTGAACATTGTCTGAACATTGTCTGAACATTGTTTGAACATTGTTTGAACATTGTTTGAACATTGTTTGAACATTGTTTGAACATTGTCTGAACATTGTCTGAACATTGTTTGAACATTGTTTGAACATTGTCTGAACATTGTCTGAACATTGTCTGAACATTGTCTGAACATTGTCTGAACATTGTTTGAACATTGTCTGAACATTGTCTGAACATTGTACATTGTCTGAACATTGTCTGAACATTGTTTGAACATTGTTTGAACATTGTTTGAACATTGTCTGAACATTGTTTGAACATTGTCTGAACATTGTCTGAACATTGTCTGAACATTGTTTGAACATTGTCTGAACATTGTCTGAACATTGTTTGAACATTGTTTGAACATTGTCTGAACATTGTTTGAACATTGTCTGAACATTGTCTGAACATTGTCTGAACATTGTCTGAACATTGTCTGAACATTGTCTGAACATTGTTTGAACATTGTCTGAACATTGTCTGAACATTGTTTGAACATTGTCTGAACATTGTCTGAACATTGTCTGAACATTGTCTGAACATTGTCTGAACATTGTTTGAACATTGTCTGAACATTGTTTGAACATTGTCTGAACATTGTTTGAACATTGTTTGAACATTGTTTGAACATTGTCTGAACATTGTTTGAACATTGTTTGAACATTGTCTGAACATTGTTTGAACATTGTTTGAACATTGTCTGAACATTGTCTGAACATTGTCTGAACATTGTCTGAACATTGTCTGAACATTGTTTGAACATTGTCTGAACATTGTCTGAACATTGTCTGAACATTGTCTGAACATTGTCTGAACATTGTCTGAACATTGTCTGAACATTGTTTGAACATTGTCTGAACATTGTTTGAACATTGTCTGAACATTGTTTGAACATTGTCTGAACATTGTCTGAACATTGTCTGAACATTGTCTGAACATTGTCTGAACATTGTCTGAACATTGTCTGAACATTGTCTGAACATTGTTTGAACATTGTTGAACATTGTCTGAACATTGTCTGAACATTGTCTGAACATTGTCTGAACATTGTCTGAACATTGTTGAACATTGTCTGAACATTGTCTGAACATTGTCTGAACATTGTCTGAACATTGTCTGAACATTGTCTGAACATTGTCTGAACATTGTCTGAACATTGTCTGAACATTGTTTGAACATTGTCTGAACATTGTCTGAACATTGTCTGAACATTGTCTGAACATTGTCTGAACATTGTCTGAACATTGTCTGAACATTGTCTGAACATTGTCTGAACATTGTCTGAACATTGTCTGAACATTGTCTGAACATTGTCTGAACATTGTCTGAACATTGTTTGAACATTGTCTGAACATTGTCTGAACATTGTTTGAACATTATCTGAACGTTGTCTGAACGTTTCCTGAACGTTAACGCTGAACGTTCACTCACTGTAAGAAAAAAAAATTGGTGTAATTTCATTCACTTATTTCTTACATCTTTGACACTTTAATGGTTGTTATTATTTATGACCAAATCTCTATTTTTGTTTTGTTACAAAAGGTGTGCACTTCTGACATTGTCTGAACATTGTCTGAACGTTCACTATGAACATTCACTTGACATGACAATCATGTTTACTGTGACTTCTTTAATCAGTCTTTATATCTTCAATAGAGCAATGGGCCCACGTACGAGACCCCCACTCATATGGGTTCTTTATCTATAACCATAATTACATGGTTGTTATTGTCACCAGATCTCTATTTTTGTCTTGTTATAAAAAGTTTGCCCTTCTGATTTTGTCTTATCACTGTAAACTATCAATTGCTGTGAAAAACAAATGTTTGCTGTGATCATTTAATCAGTTTTTTTTTTATATTTAAAAGCTATGGTTGTCACCAAATCTTTATTTTTGTCTTGATATGAAGTGCACTGACGTTTTCTGAATGTTTGCTTAATGTGAGAAAAAAAACAACAAGTGGCATATTTTTATTTAATTAGTTTTTTTAATCTTTAAAACTTTAATGGTCATTACTGTAATTATTATCAGTAATTATTATCAGTAATTATTATCAGTAGTTCGCTGTGGCGACCCCTAACGCAGGGAAAAAAGCCGGAAAAAAAACAAAAAAAAACAAACAAACTGTAATTATTATTACCAAATCTCTATTTTTGTTTTGAAGTGCACTTCTAATGTTGTCTGAATGTTGTCTGAACGTTCACTCTGGACATTCAATGTGAAAAAACATGTTTGGTGTGATTTAATTTAAAGAGTATACAGGAGTACAAACATAATGGTTGTTATTATTTATCACCAAATCTCTATTTCTGCGTTGTTGTAAAAAACTGTACACTTTAGTTAGATGTTTAAGAGAGGGTTTAGGGCCCTCTATTCTCCCACAGTACTTCTCTCAGTTAAACTCTGGAACCAGCTAGAGTACTTCTCTGGTGCCAGAAAATGGCTTCCATTAACTCCTGTTTATCCCCCCAGAAGCAAAACCTTGTTGTTCTGGTGGTTTGATTGAACACTGTGACAGTTGAGGGTGGGCAATCACAACCCCCACTGTTGGTTGGAGGCCCTTTCATTGGCCCTTTGATTTCTCCCAGGATGCCTTGTGGTGAAGGTTTCCCATCATTGCCACCATTTTACTTTGTTTGGTTCAAAACAGAGGAGCACCGCCCTGCAGCTGGATCTTGATGCTTGAACCAAATCCCCTGGTCAGCAGATACCAACAAGAAAGGTAAGGGCTTGAGGCCTTATGCTCCTAACCCCAGTTGAATAATGAAGGTTTGTGTTTGCTCATTAAATTATTCTGAATTAATTATAATTTATAAGCTGCTTCCAAGTTACACCAAGACAGGTTTAAGGCTTTTGAACTGCAACTTCAGATGTTTTACTTAATTTCAGAGTTAGCTAGCCTCAAAAATATTTGAGTTTTGCTTCTAAAGCTAAAACTTTCTCCAGTGAACAGCTGTTTCCTCAGCATCAGTTCTAGATGTTCTGTAACCGTCAGACTGTGGTTCTGCTGGAACTTTAAAACAGAACGCAGCTCACCCCGTCATTCCCGTCTCTCTGTTTCATCGGGTTTGGGTTTAGGAGTCCTATGACGGTGCCTGAATCCCTCTTCCAGTGCTCGTGGTCGCCGAACAGGAAGAGAGAAACGAACACGTCCAGGTTGTGGAGGTCACTTACGCAGCGACTCTCAACAGATCAACTGACAAGAACTACATAAACTCTGAGACCGGTGAGTGTTTAAAGCAAACACAAAGCTTCTGAACGGTTTGAACCGTACAGATCGAAAGAGTTCACTCAGCTGGATAAGGTGAAGAAACTTGAAGACGTTCAAGTGGAAAGATTATTATTACTTTTTTAACCTTTTTCACTACAGACTTGAACTGTTGTCCCTCCCCCCAATGCTGTTATTGCATGAGCACCCTGTGAGTCATCAAGGCCCCTAATGACCGTCAGGCTGATGTTCCTCATTTGCATGTGAACAAACTGTTTTGATTGACATTGTTAAACCTGTTTGTCCAGTAAGTGGTGGAACTGAAACTGAGGCTTGGGGTTAGGGTTAAACTCTCATTGACCTCTCTATCAGGTAAAGATGACCAAGGTCTACAACATGAGTGAGGAAACCTTGAGTGTGTATTTTCACTTTTTCAAATTTTATTTATATGTTATGCACTTTTTTGGATTGTATCAGGTGATAACAGGAGCATGGGTCTTCATTCCTGGTCCTCTGACTGCATGTTTTTTTGTATTTGCCTGCATGTAATTCTGGTGTGCTGAAGCAGAGGCTCATCTAAAACAGGCAGGACAGTGGCTCCCAACAACCAGATTTGAAGACCCCGATCTATATTGTTTAATTTGTTCAAATCGAGGTCAATACTTGCCTAGGTTTATTGTACATTACTGAATATATATATATATATTTGTATCCTTCAGATTACAATGTCCAGATCCAAATGTTCAAAATGTTCAAAACCATGGAGAACATCAAGGAAATGTGTGCCGAAAATAGAAGGATGCTACAAGCCCTCCTGACCCGACAGACATCCAGCAGCTCCACTGAAGAGTCGGAGTCACTGGATGACCTTGCCCTCCCAGCCTCCACGCCAGAAGGGTTGGAAGCCCTGAATGAAAAGCTTGAGTCGGGGACTGTACGCCAAAAATTGGTACGCATAATTTCATTCAATTTCATTGATGTATTTAAAAGGACAATGCACAATAACCAAAATTTTATGAATGAATGCACTGGAATTGGCACAGTCTAGCTAAATTTTAACCAT
>JBBPBX010065447.1:0-13308 GCA_038048925.1 Garcialebias charrua | reverse complement strand
AGATGGGTGGATGGATGATGGATAGTTGGTTGGTTGGATGGTTGGTTGGTTGGCTGGCTGGCTGGCTGGCTGGCTGGCTGGCTGGCTGGATGGATGGATGGATGGCTGGTTGGATGGATGGTTGGTTGGTTGGTTGGATAGTTGGTTGGTTGGATGGATGGATGGATGGATGGATGGATGATTCCTACACACCATATAAGCTTTATGTGCACATTCCACACCTTGTTTCCTGTTTTGGTGTGTTTAAGTGGCAGCACTGCAGCACCACATACAGGCCTGGCATAGTTACTACAACATATTAGGTTGTTTTTCTGCTCCCATGTGGACAAGGCCTTAAAAATACATACAGGTTCACAGGTCAACAAACATGCCCCCCTTTGACACCTGTCAGAAGTCCTGTGGCGAAATGCAACACTTAAAGAGATGAATGTATACTCTCTGTCTCGCTTAGTGACGTTACCACCTTTACCACCTTTACCTTTGTTCATGCAATGATGCCGTCCAATTCAACCCCTTCTCTCTCACTCATCGCTGTACTTGCCTCTTCTCCCAAAGCCCATGGGGCAGTTGATTGACTGACTAGTTTTTTTTTTCCGATTTCTAAGATTTGAAATGAAAGATGACTTTGTCTGTTAAGATATAAGTGATTTCTTCATCTCGGGAACAAAAAGAGGCTTGTTTTTAATGGACTGTGGAGTTGTGTGACTGCTGATCGAATGATGTCATGGGAGATGCTGTAGGGGTGGAAGGTGCTCATTATTCTTTGCAGTTGTTATTTCTAGTTTAACAAGCCAGAACAAACAATTACAGTAAATTGACGCGCTTGTTTTCCACAAAGGCAAAGCTTTGCTATTGTGTTGGCCAATGTATACAGATATACACTGATGCAGAGGGCATTTATCCAGACTTTACTCAAATCTCTTACTTCACATCGCACAAAACTTCAGTTCTTCAGATGGGAGAAGATAAAAGAGTTTCGGCGACGGCGTGCTTTAAAGAGACTTGGTAGATTTTACCTGAGGTATTGAAAATTTCTCACACCCCTGCTTTGGTGTCTGCAGCTAGACGAAGGACGTCAAGGCGCCGTGACTAGGGATTGATTTAAAGAGAACGCCATCCTTTCAAGCGTTCTCCACAAACACGGAGCTTCTCAAAGTTCACACACGCACACACTTACAGCAATCGCTCGGCAGAGCCAGGTGGCTCAGGAGAGGCAAGTTTTTAAAAAAAAAAACTTAAAATGGGAGAGAATGACCGCTGGCACTGCTGGGTGGTGTTGGGGTTTGACAGCAGCCTGAGCAGAGGCCACTTTGACTAATTGGGCTAATTTGGCAGCAAGGGAGTCTCAAAGGACTGAGTGGCTCCTCTTTTCATCATCTCTCTCGCCTCATTTGAACTTCTTACTCTCACCAACTCTCTTTTTTCCCCAACTCTCTGGCTCAACCGCTCACTCTTTATCGCACTTCAATAACTGCCCCTCATCTTCCAATCTAAGGGTACCGTAGATACAACTTCTGAAGCTACCTGCCTCTCCATTTCTCTGCAATATATCTCGCAGTTGAGCAGACCTTCTGTACGCTAGCTCATTTATCCTCCGCAACAACGCTGCCAGGGTGCCCTGGCGCTTAGTGAAAGATTAGCACGGCCACGCCACTAAGTGAAACACGATACATTACGAAACGAAAAAGACCACACAAACACACACACCCTCCTGGAAAGCACCAAGTTGGAGTACATGCCAAAGAGAAAGGATAATCTGCTTTGTAAGGTTCCTCAAGGCGTTGCAGACTGTTCTCCTCCAATATCTATAAAACTTACAGGCAACACATTACAGAGCCATGTTCGGTGGTGTAGGTACTCTGAATCTAATGCATCGTGGCTCCTCCACTGGGCTTTGATAGGGAGATTTCATCCTGTTCCGATCCTCACAGCGGAGATGAACGATAGTCTATGTGACATGTTTCCAGAACGCTCTCCTCTTCCCTCCTTCGTCCTCAGCCCTTGGCACTGGCAGACTCACTGGTCATCTGCACCAGTGGGATAAAGGAGGGTGGGGGGCGGGAGAAGGGTGAGTTTGAGACACAACATATGTTATTCGCTTTTCCAATAGTGTGATGCCTCGCAGGGAAATTTGTGCTATCGCATTATGACACAGAAAATGAAAGAGGCTCCATTGTGCCCCAAGATGGAGCACGGACAGCCAGAAATAATATCCAGTATGTAGACACTGGGGGCTGGTGACAGCTGGACTGCGTGGCGACATCACAAACAATATATCTGACTTCAGAAACAATCAAACAAATCATAGAGAACGATAAGAAAAAAAATAAAACAACAACACTTGCAAAAAATATGTATGTGGAGTCAAGGAGTGATGGGGAGGAAATTGCGTCTTGGGTTCTTTTGTTGTTCTTTGCTCTTCTGTGTCTGTCATTTTGAGTTTGTACAAAGATAAAAGGAAATACATATCAATATGAGCAGGGGAATAATAGATGATGTAAGGTTTGGAGATAGGGGCTGGAAAATGCCTGGAGCGTGCATTCGCAGCCCCGGTTTCTGGCAGATTGTCACACTTGGCTATTCTTGGTTGCTTTTCTGAAAGGCTAAGGAAGATTAGTCCATTTAAAAAACAGATGCATCTGCAAAAGTTGACTTTAATAAAAAGCAACATGTCAAATAGCACTAATATGCAATTAAATTCATCATTAATACAACTCGTAAGTATTTGTACTTGTAGCAGGTAACCGTTGTGTCTGTGCATGAATGGAACCACACATGTTCTTCAAGCAAAGCCTTTTAGGCTAACCATCGTTTGCAAATCAAAGAGAATGATATACTGAATGTAAAGAAGCATGTATACATGAAGCAGTGTCCTGTTTTTCTTTACTTCCTGTGAACCTGTATTCAGCATTCACACTATTGTTTTGTTTAACTGTAGATTTTTCTGCATTTTTTTGCCATCTAACTACTTCTGCATGCTATTTTAGCTGCTCATATATGAAAAGCATTCAGTTAGTTCAGAAAATGGGTGCTAGGACTTTGTACCTTTTATATTTTTTTAAATATTAAACATACAAGATCTCATAATTTCCTTTAAAAACAGTGTTCTTTTTAAAATCAGCGTTCTAGCTCTAATTTTGTTTTGTTTATGCTACTTTAGCTAGACTTTTGCTACTTTTTGTTTTTTTTATCAGTCATCCTTTAACTGCATTTATCTTCCAGTGAATATTTTGATACTTGTAGATTTTAGTATTTGATACATTTATCTTTTAATAAACATTTTACTGATTTTAGCTACTACCTTAGGTTGATTTTGCTAAACTTTTGTTGTTTTGTTCTTTTAACTTATAGCCAGCGTCTTGCTACTTTTAGCGTCTATCTTCAATTTTTCTACTTTTAACCTTCAGCTAGTCTTTTGTTACTTTAAGCTAGGGTTTAACTATCTTTTTGCTATTTTATCTGACATTTTGATTATTTTAGCTTTTTTTCATTCAACCTTTATTTAGACAGGTTAATCCCATTGAGCCTTGAGGATTCATTTACAAGAGAGACCTGCCTGAGCTTGAGTTTTGCTCTTTTAGCTTATGTTGAAAAAAATCAGCTTTTTTCTGCTATATTAACTCTAACTTCTGTTTCTTCATGAAATTTGAAGAGTCTAGTTTTTTGTTGAATCTGAGGCATTGTATGCTATTTATTTATGGAAACAGGAAATGTAAATACAAAGGGACACATTTTCACAATAAAAATACCTTTATTAAAGATTTAATAATGCTTTCTTAACAGGTTGTCTATGAATTTGTGAACTCTTTATAAATAATTATAATTTTTTATGAAACACTTCTTGCCGGTTTTAGCAGGGTCCCTATTTAACAAAAACAAAGTGTTGTACTTTTGTTCATTCAGGTAAATTATTTTGTTTTTATTTTGTTTCTATTTATTGCTCACAATATTAATAATAATCTTTTCTCTTTTTTTTTTTTTTACAAAATAACTTTACATGCCTAAAGTCTGTTTATGCATATTCTGTACAGTACTTGTAGAGCGTACATGGTATAATAAGGGCGAGTTCAAGATTTCTTTATTGTCATTCTCAATACAGTAACGAATGGATAACTGGGTTTAGATCAATTTCCTCTCGGCCAGCTTAACTTGTGATGGACATTCCGATTATTTTTTAGGAGCCTAAACACAACACAGCTAATTTGTTATAAATGAATAAATAAGTTTTTTTCTGTAGTCTGTCAATGCATTATAGATAATGGCTGAGAGAGTTGCATATTTGTATTACTGTATCTGTAAAGTGTTTATAAATTATATCAAATATACTGTACAATTATAATAATAATGTCCTTTTTTGTCATCTGTGTATGTTTCCCATACACAGACGAAATTCATCTCTGCATTTAACCCAACCACCACCAGGTGGTGCAGTGAGCAGCCATAGAAAGCGCCCGGGGAGCTGGAGAAATGGGTGTGCACTCATAGACACCCCAAGGTGTGTAGTGGCCGGGGCGCGAACCCGCGTCCTTCGGGTCCCAAGTCGGAAGCCCTGCCACTACACCATATTGGCTCCTCCTTAAAAGTGTTTTCTCCAGAGATATATGTTCTGCTTATTTTACTGCTCATCAACATGTAAACACAGGTTTGATTTTAAAGTACTTTAGCACCCAGTCATATTTTTTTATTTCAACCAAAATATAAAAAATTATAAAATATATTTTTGCATCTGTCAGTTGTAGCTCCTAAAAAGAAATCAATTTAGATGCCTGCGGGCAGTCCCTATCATGTGGTACATGTGGTGGAACGAAATGGTGCACATGTCCCAGTTAAATCCAACAAAAGTATAAATTGTAAAAGAAAATCAGTAATAAGATATAATAATAACAATAATAATAATAATATTTTTTATAATAATAACAATAACAACAATGATACTATATTTTAATTTAAGGGCCCTTCATAGCACTCAGTACATACAGTTAATAAAAAGCATTGTAATTTACAGTAAAACACAGGACTTACGGTATTTACATCATGTTCAAATAGTGAAACGATACAAACTGTGAATAAATGGTTTAAAAAATATTCAGCATTTAAAAACGTACATGAGGAAGAAACCAACATGAAGTCGAGGAGTGAAGCAGTTGAGCTTCCCAAACAGTGACCCTGCTTTAACAGTGTTAATACATGATTGTTAATGCTCGATCATGTATGTTAAAACACATAATAACCTTTTTACAAAGTATTTATAAATACTTTATGAAGAGAACGTTAGCATCAACTTGTACAGATAAAATTAAAAAGTGAGAAGAACGGGAAACAAAACAACAAAGAAAATCTCCAACGTAATTTATCACAAATCATCACAAAAGATCAACAATATTATTGCCATACTGTATATTAATTATACTAATCTCTCTTCGTGACCATATTTCATCAAATCCCAACCTTCCATCTGAAAAAGCTCAGTATTTTAAATTGGATCAATATAAAGATTGAATTAGAGTGCATTTACTTTGTATTTGGACACTAAAGATGGCAAGATGGCCGCGCTCAGAGCAGCCGCAGCTTCACAAGCTCCCGGTTCATCCCTAGTTTTTAGTAATTTTAATAGTGTTTTTGTACCTGACTCTGCGCGTTTTTTGCGGGTGAATTATAGCCGAACTGAACTGTTAAGAATCGGAGCGGATTTACCACAGGGCACAGCTGAAATCAGCAACGAACTCAAATCAGAGCTCGGAAGATTGGAGCTGTTAAGATCATCTTTCTGGAAGCAGACGCGCTCCAGGGGAAAGAAAAGGAAGCGGTGCTCACGAGGAAAGAAGAGAGGTTGCCGAGCAGGAATTATGACGAGACTGCGGGCAGACGCTAAAACCGGTAGACCCCCGATGCCGGCTCTTTTTCTGTCTAACGTCCGCTCGCTGGACAACAAAATGGATCTACTTCGTTTGAGAGTGACCACGTCGGAGGAGATGAGAAGGTGCTCCGTGCTCTGCCTCACGGAAACGTGGATCTCTGAGGATACACCAGACTCTGTTTACGAGCTGGATAATAGACTCTTTTTCAGAACGGACCGGTGCACCGAGACTACGGGGAAAACACGAGGCGGCGGTGTTTGTATTTACGTGCACAAAGACTGGTGCACGAACTGTTCCGTGATCAAAAGGCTTTGTTCAGCGGCCGTCGAGTTGATCACAGTAAGATGTCGGCCGCATTATCTTCCTCGCGACCATGCTGTGATTTTAATAACAGTTATTTACATAGCACCCGATGCTAATGCTAATGACGCCCAGGGAGAAATTCATGACTTACTCACCTCGCTGCAGTGTAAATATCCTGAGGGGCTCTTCATTGTTTGCGGAGACGTCAATCACGTAGATCTTCAAGTCTCCCTCCCAGCCTTCAATAAGCACGTCTTCACAGCAACGAGAGGAGATAAAACGCTTGACCAAGTCTACACTAATGTAAAGGGGGCGTACACGGCGAAGACACGCCCAGCGCTCGGAGCTTCCGATCACTGCTCTCTGATCCTGGCCCCAAGACAGCTCCCCCCACTCAGGCGCTCCAAGCCGGAACAAAGAGAGATAAGAATCTGGCCTCAAGATAGTTCCCCCATGTTGAGAGACTGTTTTGAGAAGACAAACTGGTCTGTTTTCAGAGAAGCAGCTACTGATGGAAGCTCAGTTGATCTGGAACTCTATGCTTCCTCAGTCCTGGGCTACATCAGTACATGCTCTGAAAATGTATCCATAAAAAAATATGTTAAATCTTACCCGAACCGGAAACCCTGGTTAAATAAAGAAGTTCACGCCTTGCTAGCAGCCAGGGACACTGCATTCAAGTCAGGAGATAAAGAGGAGCTGAGAAAGAGCAGGAAAGAACTGAAGGATGGCATTAAGAAGGCCAAGGCCACGTATGCACAGAGGATCGAGGGACAGTTCACCTCACAAGACCCACGGAGCATGTGGAAGGGTATTAAATGCATAACAGATTACAAAGGCAAGAACAAACAATGCCCCAGGGACCCATCTCTGCCTGATGCCCTCAATAAGTTTTATGCACGTTTTGATGATCCAAACAGACCAGCTAGCACCAGACTCACCTCATCACCAGATGAAGAGCATCTCAGAGTGACCGCAGCAGAAGTGAGAGGCAGTCTCAGAAAGATTAATCCTCATAAAGCAACCGGACCAGACAACATCCCAGGGAAAGTTCTGAAGGAATGTGCGGACCAGCTCTGTGAGGTGCTGGCTGACATCTTCACCACCTCACTTGCACTGGAGTCAGTTCCCACCTGCCTGAAGACCGCGACCATCATCCCAGTCCCAAAGAGCTCCACAGTGACTGGTCTGAATGACTATAGACCAGTGGCCCTCACCCCGGTAGTCGCTAAATGTTTTGAGAAACTGGTCATGACCCACATCAAGGCAACCGTCAACATCAACGAGGACCCTCATCAATACGCATACCGTGAGAACCGATCAACAGAGGACGCCATTTCTTCCGTGGTCCACACTGCTCTCACCCACCTGGATCAGAAGGACTCATACGTGCGTCTGCTCTTTGTGGACTTCACATCTGCCTTCAACACCATGATCCCCCAAACTCTGATAGACAAACTATCTACACTTGGACTAAGCCCCTCCATTTGTAACTGGGTACTAGACTTCTTAACAGACAGACCACAGTCCGTGAAGATCCACAACTTCTCCTCCTCCACCATAACCCTCAGCACTGGCTCTCCTCAAGGATGTGTGCTGAGCCCCCTTCTGTTCACTCTGCTCACATATGATTGTACAGCCACACTTCCAGGCTGTCATATTGTTAAGTTTGCAGATGATACAGCGGTGGTGGGATGCATCACAAACAATGATGAGTCCAGCTACAGACAGGAGGTGGAACACCTGGAGAGCTGGTGCAAAGAGAATAATCTTCACATGAATGTGAAGAAGACAAAGGAGATGATTGTGGACTTCAGAAGGAACAAACACACCCACGCCCCACTGAAAATAGGTGGGTCTGCAGTGGAAGTGGTCTCCAGCTACAAATACTTGGGTGTACACTTGAATGATAACCTCAGCTGGAGCAACAACACCACCAGCCTGATCAAGAAAGGTCATCAGAGACTCTACTTCCTCAGACGGCTGAGACGTGCTGGTCTGAGCAGCCCAGTTCTCACCTCGTTCTACAGGTGTGCAGTGGAGAGCGTCCTGTGCTCCAGCATCAACGTGTGGCATGGAGGCTGCACAGTTGAAGAGAGGAAAGCTCTACAGAGAGTGGTGAAGGCTGCACAGAAGTCTGTTGGAGTCAGTCTCCCCACCATCACAGACATTTACACCTCCAGATGCAGGAAAAGAGCCACCTGCATCATGAAAGACCTCACTCATCCAGCACACTCACTCTTTGCCCCACTCCCCTCAGGACGGAGGTTGAGGAGCATCAAGTGTAGAACCACTAGACTGAGGAACAGCTTCTACCCTGAGGCTGTTAGACTCATGAATAAATAAAAATAAAAATAAACACTGCAAAATATCACATTGTGCTGATGCTGATCTGTTTTCTTGTTGCTGTGTTCATCTGTGTTCATCTGTGACCATCTGCTCATACAAACTCATGTTCGTGCTGCTGTTTATTTCCACTATATTAGGCTTAGTGTATTACTAGTTGATGTTTTTCTTAGTTAATTCTAGATGTTATTACTGTTTTTCTCTTGCATTTGTTGTTGGATGTAACTGGGACCCCGTGTACATAATCTCGTTTTCATCACATGTACCACATGCGGTGCAAATGACAATAAAGACTCTCTGACTCTGACTCTCTCTGACTCTAAACTAACTAAGCTTACTTTCCATGTGCAACAAGAACGTCTTTGTGGTGAATTGGAATAATTACAACAAGGATTTCTGTTCAGGATACATCTCTGTCTTTAAATAGATGAAATATAAAATAGCAAGAAAAATGTTTTCTGTTTGACCTCAGAAACACTTTCAAACTCCACACTGAGACTACGTTTGCACACTTGCAGCAGAGAGGGTCAGGAAGGCCCGAGATAAACACAAAAGCACATGCGTGAGCACAAGAGGCTCGGCAGCAACACGGGTCATCTGCTGCGATCTCTGGTTCTGGCAGCAGGGGATCTCCAGGGCCAGCCGGTCCTTCAGAACAGCACAGAGCTGCCAGAAGCCTCCATTCTGTGTCACAGCTCTGAATTTAGCAGAGTCAAACAAGCAGGAGAAAAAGAAAGGGTATGCGGTGCAGCAAAAAGAGAAACCAAAGAACGAACAGAGGAAGAGGAAGGGAGGTGAGGAAAAGAATAACCTCATTGAGGTAGATGTGGCTATGGCTAAAAAAAGGTAAATTCTCCTTCTACAAATCTCACTTTGATCAAAGTGCAGATTATTTTATTCCTGCAATGGAAAGTAGATGCAGCTAAATCAGCAACAGCCTTGGTTTGTCCAAAATGTGACCCAGCTGTTATGAAAAAATAAAAATAAAAACATAAAAAGGGGGAAATTACTTTTGTATTCCTCCAAATGCTCTGGATGAATTTGGCTTTTGGAAAGCAAAGGTATTAGTGTGGCTGTCGTGTGCTGGAAAGATAAGGAAGATCAAGATGAACAACTTGGCTCCGGCTAATCAACAAAGAACACAGGAAGTCAGGAGCGGAGAAACACGGAGCAGATAAACTCATCACTGGGAGCCTTTTGAACTTTGATGCAAAAACCACACATTCTGAGTTTTCAAACACTAAAAGTACATTGAATTACAGAAGTTTATCATGGTATGGATGTTAACCACCTTAGATTTTTTTATTTTATTTGGTGCATTAGTTTGAACTCACTGTGGATTTTCTATAAATTTTAAACACAGGTTTAAAGGGGACCACACATACAAAATTCACTTTTTAATGTTTTTTTTACTGAACTTTGGGTATGTACTTCATAAAAAAACAGTCCTAGTGCTAAAAAAATGCACCCAGTGGTTTATTTACTCTAAGTATATTTATTTATCTTTGATAGAAACACTCCGATTGCACTTCCTGCGGTTTGTGACGTCACAAACCGTAGCCACAACCCACACCAAACCTGAGTCCAGCCCCTCAACTAGCAACCCCTGGTGCGGCTCAACCCACTTCAGTATAAAAAACGTCACCGTTGCCGAGCAGTTTTGGAGCTGACCTGGCGGTCATTTATTTATTTATTCATTTATTTAGCCCCCGGGGGGGCTATGGGCTCAGCCCTGCTCCAGCCAGCAGCACATCTTGAGTAAAACCATAATGTTTTACCTTGTTTGAATGAACTCTGTCTCGTTGAAACTGTGCACACACACTCTCGCGGTTTGGACTCGTTTCTTATATGATGAAGGACTGCTTTTGCACAACTGTCAGTTTGGTTGAGCGGTTACGACACTTGAACGCCACGCAGGAGAGCGGAGTTCGCATCCTGTCAACGGCATCTTTTTTTCCCCCTTTTTTTTAAAGCCTTTTGTTTCGGTGAAATCGGGGTGAGACTAGATATATACATCGACATAATAATACTTTATAATTGTTATTTTTACGTTTTAGTTCAATTTTTTGTGTAATAGCGATCGCTCCCAACGCGCAGCCGGCAGAAAACTGTGCACACACAACACTCTCTCGCGGGGCGACAGTCTGTACCATCAAGCACCACTGATCGATATATTTTCAGATTAGCAACTTATTTATTTTAATAATACCTTTCACTTCATCAAAATCTAATCAAAACTCCAGCGTTCTAAAAGTAGGTGGTTGTATGTATTTCTTATACGATGAAGGACTGCTGTTGTTCAACTGAGCCGGTAGGTCAGTGAGTAAAACAACTGGTGTCGCACCCAAAGGACTGGGGTTCGCGTCCCGGCCATGGCATCTTTTTTTTTTTTTTTCGGAGAGATCGGGCTGCAGTTAGCTGCTGGCTTTTGAGGACAGTGTGGGTCCGGTCCGGTCAGAGGTTAGGTTGCCTCATACGGATAAATTAACTGGAAACACTCTGTGAAGTTTGCGTTTGTCTGGATTGGATGTGCAACCGTGGACCAAAGCGCTGCATGCAACTAGCAGGAGCTACGCGGGCTGTTTGTTACCGAAGGAGGAGGAAGAGCTCGGATTCGGGAGGGCATGATAATAGGAGCAGCTAATGGCGGCGCACACAAACAGCTTTCAGTAAGTTATCTTTTAAGCTAGCACTAACAGTAAGTAAAACGAGTAATAAAAAAAGGCTAATTTTAAAACAACAACAGATTTGAGATACTGGCAGTTACAGAGGGCGGAGACAGAGTTTTGACGGGCGTGGACTTCAGAGCTCATTATCATAAACAGCTCGTTTAGAACGGAAGTTAGAAATGGCAGAATTAAAAAGGGTATAATTTATTATCTAAGAATTATTTTTTGTATTAAATTGAATGAACGGGGTCTGGATAGCACACAGACATACCATAAAAATTTAAAAAACCAATATGTGGTCCCCTTTAAATATATACATAAATTCACATAAATATTTTCAAAGGTGGCGCTGGCGCAGAAGGTTCTCGACACAATCCATTATTTCTCCTTAATGATCTTGACTGACTGCAGCTGCTAGCTTCTCTTTGCTAGCACAAAAAGGATTTGTTTGATAGCACTCACTGGATTGACAAACATCAGCGTCATCACTGCAGATCAGGGCCACCAACTAGTGGGCCAGGGGCCAAATCAGGCCCACCGGTGAACTCAGTTCGGCCCATCAAAGGGTTCATGAAAGTAGATAAACCACAAAACAAAATTATGTAATGACAATAACTGCTGGATGTCTGGCCCCTGAGCTCTTGGCTTTCAGTAACTGTGACCCCCTGTGCAATTTACGTGTACAGTAGTTGAATAGCCCCACTGCAGACCAAGAAAGAAAGTCCTACTCCAAAAGCAACACCTTCAAACTGTAATTGGTAAAAGGACTGTATAGCACCTTTCTATCTAATCAAGATACTAAAAGTGCTTTACAACACAACCTGTGTCCTCATTTACCTCCACACACACATTCATACAGCACTCTACTATATCTCTTCAAAGCTAATTGAACAAATCCTTCTATAGAGACTAATCAGTGATTTAGATCACATTCATACACTGATGGGAATGGGATACACATTAGAGGCAATGAGGGGTTCAGTGTATTGCTCAAGGATACTTCAACATGTTACTGCTGGCGGACTCGAAACCCCAACTCACCCATTGGAGGACAACTGCTCTAATCACCCCAACTGTATGTTTAGAGGAGTCATGGTGAGGCTTCCGAAGGTAAAAACACTGTACCTATTGTCAAGCATGGTGGTGGTAGTGTCAGGTTTTGTTTCTCATCTATTGCACAACAATCAGAATTAAAAAAAGCTTTATTATCACTGTACCAAAATACAGTACGATTATGTTTGTACCGTTGTCTGAAAGATGGGCGGAGTCCATGTTGCTGCTGCTCTTAACTGTGCAGCCCCTTATTCTTTTAGATAGGAAAAGGGGAAAAGGCCATGAGGATGGATAGTGGTATTACAAAAAAGATCTCTTCACACCTTGTCCTTATCAGGACACAATTTAAGACATCAAAAAACTCTACCAGTAAGCACATTTATAAACACATTACGTTTGCATTTGATGACAAGATGATGAGATTTATCCATGAAACACTTCCAGATAGCCCACAGTCCGTTTAAGATGTTGCTGTCAGCCAGTACAGCTCTGATAAGCCTTCACAAAAGTTCTCAGGATGGGGGTGGGGGTGGTGAGTTGCGATAGACCGAGCTTTCTTAGTTTACACATATCCCAGGAGAAATTTGATAAGCTGGCCTGCTTTGAGGCCATATGGGGGAGTCAGATTCAGATAAGCTACAGTTGTTGATTTTTTTCCTTGCAGCCTGTTATTTCTCGTCAGCCTTGAGTTCTGCTGGTACAAAATGGCCAGATTTATGGGAATTCCACTGGTCCATGCTTTTTAGTCCCTCCAAGGTCATCTCCAACATGCTGGCAAGTCCCAGAAGCCACAATTGGCCTGCAATTCTCACAAATCGCTTCCATCTTATGGTTTAGCTCATAAATCAGCAGATTTTGAGTGCTCGAAGCACAAAACAAACTTTCAGACAGGGTTGGCAGCTTTGCCATGGCCGAAACTGCTGCTGTCATCTTCTTTAATAGCCAATAACATAGGTATCAGCTGGTGCCAAAAAGCAGAAACCCTGCTATCATAATTCAAATATATTCGACGTCCTCCGGAGACAGTACGGAAAGGTACATCAAATCCATGACGTATCCTGCCGCATGCATCTCAGCGG
>JBBPBX010065446.1:0-15421 GCA_038048925.1 Garcialebias charrua | reverse complement strand
TATATATATATATATATATTATATTTTTTTTTTTGTAAATACAGAAGTAAAAAAAAGAAAGTCTGTTGGATAAAAGAGAAAACGTTTCTACAAATTTTTAACCCATCCAGAGGACCTAATTTAACTTCTTTTTTTTCCCCCTGCTTGGATTATTGCGCACCATCAGGATATGTGATGTGTCACGTGACACTTTCTGATTTGTTGGGTTTTGGGCTGTTTTTAACAGATTTCTGGGCTGGAAAACCTGGACGCTATCTGGCAACTGCCCTCAACCACGGATAGAAGAATGGACCAGAATTCTTCCAGAACTACATGCAGCCACTTTATAAAAAAAACATTTGGTGAGCACAGGGATTGAAATGTTCAAATAAATGAAGCTTAGAATTATGTTCATATACTTTTTATTATATTAATGCTCAAAGCCGCATCAGTTACAAAGAAAACAGCCGTTAAAACAATTCAAAGCTATAAAAGACATGGAGTTAATCTGACTTTGATTCCAGAGGTGTCGCTGCACTGCTTCTTCAACATGTTTTCAGCACGGCTCATAATTTGTTTGTGCCACAAATTAAAAGGCAGAGCAGCGCACGTGTCCTGAAAACGATACGGACAAATTGCCCCAATTAGAGCGACACGCTCACAGATGCAGAAGTGTTGTGATAGTTAATGAAAGCGATTAGGAGCTGTGATTTATGGTTCTGTCGGAGCCTTCTCCGAGAGCCGCCTCACTCCAGAGACGCTCAGACCTGGGAAAAAATGGTGCAAAAAAACAAAACATATTTGATATAATTAACAGTTTGCTGTTTTTATCTGGATGAGGGAGAAAATCCTCCTCTGTGGCATTAAGAATCGCTGATACAAAAGCAGAATTCTCCCTCTGGATGAGGGAGAAAATCCTCCTCTGTGGCATTAAGAATCGCTGATACAAAAGCAGAATTCTCCCTCGGAGCACTCGGATCTTCGAGCGGTGAACGATGGCGCACATTAAAGTGAAATCAATAGAACGTCTGAGAATGAAAAAACACCTCGGCTGCTTCTCTCTCTCCTCCTCCACACACGCAAACAGACATTTCCACACATTAGGATTTTTAACTGGCTTCTATTAAGAGGCGGTATAAGCCAGGACTCAGGAATCTGATGATCCTTGATGAAGATCACTGAGCTCATAATCTCAACTTTACAAGAGCTGAAACTGCAGCACTAAAACCAGCAGAAATCCCTAAACTTTCTTATTCAAGACAGTGTGGATTTGTTTGAATTTTGCATTTCATATCGAAACCATGGGAGCCCAGTCCGATCAGAAAACTCAAAGGAAGAACATCCTGATTCATGCTCAATAATCCAGGCAAAAACATCTAAAACAGTTAAATCAGGTCCTCTGGACGGACTCTTCTTGTTGAAACGTTTCAACTTCTAGCAAGCAGCTATCAGGGCACTAACAATCAATTGTTAGGCTGATGGTCCTCCATCATGTGAACAGCTAGTTCTGGATGTGACCAGCAGACTGATTGGTCCACCATGAGAAGGTGCTGTTTATAAGACTGAGTTTGTCACAGCTCCTCAGACTGACCAAGTTTTTTGGAAGAAGAGTCCGTCCAGAGGACCTGACTCAACTTTTATAGATAACAGGAAGAACATTTTGTTCACGTGTCTAAGATGGTTCAGTGTTACAGTTCAGAGTGAGAAACAAACCCCTGGACTAGGGGTGCTCATTAGGTAGATCGTGATCTACTGGTAGATCTCTGAGGTAGTACTGGTAGATCACAGCGTGACATTAAAAACAAATTGTCAGCCTATCAAACATCCTGTCACTTGATTGACATACAGGGCAGCCATTCACAACCCTCATTCTCTCAAACCAGGTCTGAGAGATTTTCGGGGAAACCCCATCCCCGCTCCCCCACCCCCGAAGGTGTGAAATTCTCCGTGTGTGAAGTTACACATACAAACGGCTGCAGTCCAAAGTTTTTCTGCACTAACAACAGATTTAAATAATGGCAGAGAGCTGAGTGTTTTTCTGCTACTCGCCCTTTTTCAGCATGCAGGAGCAAAACTAATAAAATCCAGGGTCCAACGAGACGTTATTCACCAGTTTGGACGTAACTGTGATCGTGCAGTCGCTGCATGCACAGTGAATGCAGCTGAGCCCAGGGTTGCCAGATAAAAAATGCCTTATTTACCACCTCCTTTTCTGAGCACATGTTCAAGAAACACAACACAAACTTCATCTTGCTCAAGATGAGAGTTCTTCAATAGAGTTAAATTCAAAGCAGTCTGCTCCTCAAATAAAGTGTTAAATTATTATTTTATCTATGAATGTTTCTGTTAAATTATTATTTTGTATAAATGTTTCTGTTCAGTGCCCTGAGATTACTTCTTTTGTGAACTGACGCTATATAAATAAACTGAATTGAATTGAATCTTAGAACATCTTTACTCAGCACACACAACAGTTTCAGTCAAAATACTATCATTTTAAAGCCACAGTACTGTACTATAGTTCATAATTTCTTATCTGGCAACCCGACTGACATGAAAACTACAGCATTTTTCATGTAAACCAGCTTATGTTTTGTTTATTACCCCCAATAAACATTGAAAAAACACAAATGTTTCCACAGGTTGTTTTCGTGTAAACTGGGCCTTATAGTAGGTAGATCACTTTGACTTGATCATTTCAAAAGTAGCTCGCATGCTGAAAAAGTCTGAACACCCCTGGTATACAGTATAGGTTTTTGTTGCCTCCCTAATGTAATTATTCCTACCTGATGTCATCACTTGTCTCCTCTATCTCTGACCTCGTGTCTGTCTCCTTCACCCTTTGTCTGTGCCATTCTGCACTGTCATATGGTCAAAAAAGCATTATATATTAGTTGTAAAAATTACAGATCTTAATACAGTTTTTAAAAATAATGTTTACATGTTATTGCTTGGGATTAAGTAGCTGTTCCCTCACTTCCACCTGCATTAGACCAACCTGTTGCCTTCCCCAGTCTGTCCTGATTCTTCCTCTGTCATCTTCTCTTCCTTCTCTCCATCCTCACAGCTGAATGGCATTAATTTTGTGTTGTGTTGGGCGGCCGTGGCGTAGTGGTAATGGCAGTCGTCCCCCGATCGGAAGGTTGGAGGTTCGAATCCCGGTTCCCCACACTATGTGTCGTTGTGTCCCTGGGCAAGACACTTAACCCCGAGTTGCTCCCGGTAGGACTGGATGGCGCCTTGCATGGCAGTCTGCCGCTACCGGTGTATGAATGTGTGTATGAATGGGTGGATGGTTGGTATTGTAAAGCGCTTTGGGGCCCCTCATAGGGGGCTGGAAAGCGCTATATAAATAAGCTCCATTTACCATTTGTGTTAAGTGGGTTTAAAAATACAGCAGTCAAACCATAATAGAAATGAAACTTTAATTTAAATGATCTCCTTGTTGGATAACAGTTACTGACTGGACATTTCATCTGATCTGACTTACCAGATACATCACAACACACACCACTGTAGTGATATTAAATAAGACATCAGGTGTCCCTCTGCCAAAAAGGTTGGGAGCATGGGTCACCAACCTTTTTGAGTCTAAGGGCTATAGTGACACTGAGGACTAATTTGTCTGATACACACATAAACTTGTACAACTCATATTTAATTAAAGAATCAATAATAATAAATGTAAATATGAGTGAATAAATTGCAGCAGTGAGGGCTAATAGTTGGAACATAGCTGGGAACTGCCACCACAACAGTTTAGTTTTCCTGTGTTAATATTTCCTGAGTTTTATGTAGGTAATTCTTACACTTAGTGTGTGGATGTGCGTGACATGAATCAAATACTGTAGTCATAAAAATATTAAACAAATCGTGTCAGTAGGGGAGGCAACATTTAACAGCCAAATATGGGAAGATTCCTCTTAGGCTAGCTTTAGCTAACCTGAATATTTACAACCCTCCTGTCCTGCTAATACACTGACGGTACTTACCTAATATCTTTTAACCACATTGAAAGACTTTTTTTTCATCCTACCAACATCTTTATCCTTCTCCCTTTTCCCTTTTCTGTTTTGCACCCCGGATAGTTTTTTTTCTTTCTGCCGCTCCAAAGTCAAGTGCACGAGTGGTGGTCCAAGATAAAAAAAACTAAAAAAAACAACGCGCCTGAGTGTTCTCTTAGGGGTGCGTATTCACAGCCACCTGTGTGTGAAGGGGGAGCAGAGAGATAGGAGGAGGGAGGTGAGGGAGAAGGGGGGGGGGCACCTAATCAGTGCTGTTTTCGGTTTTGATCATTTCATGCAGTTAAAGAAAATGCCTGCTAGAAAAACATTTTTTCTAGAGATGGTTTTGGCGCCCCCTTTAGTGCAGCGCCCCTATGCCTTGCATAACCTGCATAGTGGCTATTTGCGCCCCTGCTGCACACCCACGCTACGGGTATGACCGTGACACGCTTGTGGAGTTTTGTGTGTCGCTGACTTGCCATCATGCCATCCTGACATTGTGTTTTAGTTCCCGGCCGTCCTCCAGCCTCGGGCTAAGGCTCTGGCCTGTGGTGGCCATCTCCATGCTCCTCCATCTGCCTGCATGGACCGAATTCTACGGCCCTGTACGGCTCTGCAGGGAAAACCTTGGATGTTCTCTGTCTATGGACCTGGTTTTGAGGGTGGTCTGGGAGGGCAGCTGCTGTGGTCGTTATTATCATCAAGCTAGCAGGGCCTACGAACGCTGCTAACGCTGCTAACGCTGATAACGCTGCTAACGCTGCTAACGCTGCTAATACTGTTAACGCTGTTAACGCTATCCTCCAGCTGCCTGCATGGACCAAACTCTACGGGCCTGTTTGGTTCCATGGGGAAACCTTGGATGTTCTATGTCTGCTGGACCTGGTTCTGGACTGCAGTTTGTGAGGGCAGCTGATGCGGTCGTTTTTGCCACCCAGCTGCTGACCAGACCTGTTGACAAGACCTGCTAACGAGATCCTCCATCTGCGTGCACACACACAGTATGGACCCGTTTGGTTTCGCGGGGAAACCTGGGATGTTCTCTCTCTGCTGGACTCGGTTCTGGACTGCAGTCTGTGAGTACAGCTGCTGTGGTCATTATTACCCTCAAGCTGCTAACAAGACCACACCACAGAACAGAACCATGTTGAAAGAACCTCACTGCTAACCGCATCACACTGTAGATGTATTTCTTTTTAACTTTGTTGCCTTGTCTTAGTATTTTTTTAGGTTTATTTTTTATGTTTTTAGTGATTTTGCTGCATGCTTTGATATTTCTTGTTTTGTTATTTTGGTCACTCAATCTTCTCGTCCTAAGCATTGCATTGCACTGTTGACTTTGTGTTGATTTTGCATGTGACAAATAAACCTAACCGGCACCTGAACCAATTAAACAGAAACTGTGTGAACTGGGATTCTTGTAGGAGCCTCACTGAGATGTTGGTGTAATTTTTGATAAAGTGTGTGTTCTGTGGTGCATCACTTAAAACAGTGAGTAAGAAACCAAGTGTTTCAAGCATAAGTCATGCTTTTCATGCTACACGATTGGACTCTTGTAATGATCTAATCATGTGTCTCAATAAAAAGTGATGAGGTCGCCTTCAGGTCATATAGAGCTTTGCTGTGAGTCTTTGCTTTGAGTGCTTTGAATGGACAGGCTCTTTCTCTTCATATCTCTCTTTATATTGCTGACTGGGTTTAATCGTATGTGTTCTCTCACAATGTGATCATCTAATCAGAACGTGCTCCACAGACTTTCTTCAGGACTTGTGGAGACCAATTTATTTTAGTAGCACTCATTCTGGGGAATATCTTGAGTTTTCATGGAGTTTTTGGACTCTGTGGAAACTATTAAAAAGCAGCTGACAATGATTTTATTACATTTTTTATGACTGTTTTGTATTTCGCTTAAGTTTTGTGACTATTTTTTGGTTAAATGTGTACAAATTTTACTTGCTTAATCCAAAAATGTCTGGGCTATATTGCAAACCAATTATTGGACAGAAAACGAGAAACATTTTTTAGATTGTTTTTTATTATTGGCAAGCACTCTTGCCCTATAGTAACATGCACAACTAATTGTTGAGTGTAATTTTTGTTCACGCTTTTCTTTGCTTTGTAGTGCAAAGTTATTCAAAGATAATAATTTTAATAAAAATAAAAAAAACAAGGAGTGGATTTTATTGTTTTATTCTTCACTTTATAACTCACTGCAATGCATCGAGTTTAAAATACATGAATGGAAAATGCATTCATACTGAAATCAGTTGTATTTTATATAAAGTGACATTTTAATAAGATATTAGGAAACTGAGTCAGCTTGTGGACAAAAGCATGCTCTACACAAGAATAATTATAAGTAATTCTAAGTAGGATTCTACAGAAGGGTATTTCCGTAGGATTCAATGTACAAAGAAAAATGTAAACTGTAAAAGCCCTGCAAACCTGATGCTTTTTAATAGTTGGAAGGTTAAACTCTAAAAATAGGGGTCATTACAAACATGACAGCAAAAAGAGTTAGAGGGAAAAAAGTCTTCAGGATGAATGACAGGATAAATTCCTCGTCACTGCATGACGGGCTTGAGTAAAGACACAATTACACTGCTCAGTCACGCATACACACACGCACACACTCACACACACATGCTGCCACACACGTTGAAGCGCAAATCCTGAGGTGTCTAACTCGGAGGTTAAGGAACACAATGACGAGAGGTCATCTAGCAGTAATGGAGCCTTTTGTGTGTGGAAATAGTCATTTCCCTGTGTAGTCGCTGGATATCACAGCTGAGATATGAAACCCCGTCATTTTGTTTTCCTTTCTGTCAATGATAGAAAGAAGAACGTGTGGGAAGGAGCGAGGGTGAGAAAGACACACAGGAGAAGCATGAGCACTGAGCTTGTTGCGGGTGTTATGACTACACCATTGTCATTCAAATGAATTGTTGCAGGATGGGGATTTGAGTGGAGAATGGGCGATGAACACTAATTGTAATCAAATGGAGGAGTGGAATAAATGGATTTGATTACGTCTGTCAGAACCGGACAGGATTTAAATGTGGCTGGAATCATTTTGACAATGTGCACAACTCCTCCAGTTGTAGAAGAACTTGAAATGAAATTTGTATTGAAAGCTTTTAGTTTAATTGGATCGAAACTGTTTGGTTGGTCTACAGACCATGGAGTTGTGGACACAATGGCCCTCATGCACGAACCGTTCGTACGCACAGATTTGTTCTTAAACTGTGCGTACGAGCGATTTAGGATCATTTGTGGCATTCAACAATGTTTTCGTATCCTAAGATTTTTTTCAGATACGAACAAAATTTACGTGTGGTCTGGACCTGTCGTATAATTTAGAGCAGTCGGTCCGCTGTTATCCAGACGGATTTCCTTCACTAATAACTTATATTTCGTTATTTAGAAAATATTCTGAGTTTAAAGAAAATTAAATGCAACGACACAAATTGGTTAAATTAAAATAAAGCGGCTTCAAACCCCCCCCGTGCCCCGCGCCGACCACCGTGCGCCTCCCCCCCCGTGCCCCGGGGATGTTCCGTGCGCGCCGCACGTTTGAGTGGGTCCTCGGCTTTATCACAGCTGATTACGCTGCTAAAAATTACACACACACACACGCACACACACACACACACACACACACACACACACACACACACACACACAGCCCCGCTGCAGAGAGAGGGGGAAAAAAAGCGAAACTAGCTTATACAGTCGTTTCATGTCATTTTTAATATAAATCTGCCTGTTGACTGTGGGCGCACACTGCATGTCATCTGTATTCTGTGTGGATCGCGCGTCTTGCATTCAGAAGTGGGTCTGCGCGGCTCAATAGATCCGGGGCTGATGATCAAAGGCGAGTCAATTTAATTCGCCAAACCGCGTTTGTGTGTTTTCTTAATGCTTGTTGGAGGCTTGAACACGCATAAAAGCCGGACCGACCTGTCTTATGAATGGACACTTCCTGCTCGCGGTGGCAGGAAACGTAGCCTTATATGGTGTTTTGAGGGGTGGGAATTATGTAAATTACCTCTCCGCGTGCACGCGCAGGTGAATAGAACAGGTGGAATTCATTATATGTGCGCACCGCATTTACACACTTTTCCTGAGGATAGGAGGGTTTGTTGAATCTGACGTGGCATGTTCGTACGAACGCTTCGTACGAACAAAAGTAGGAGAAATTTAGGATAAAAATACGAACATGTTCGTGCATGAGGGCCATGTTAGGCTCGTGCCTACACAAGACACATCAAAATTCTTCATAAAAATAAAAAGCCTAAGTCACAAGCTGAATAGTAAAGTTCAAATTGCAGAGTTAGGGATCAATCAGTGTTAATAGCTATCACCCACCATAGTTCATGTTCAGGCTGTTGTTTAATACACCTTATTTACATTATAATATTATTGTTTAGCATTTATCGTAGATCTTTGTATACTGTTTCCTTTTCTTATGCTTAATATTTTTGCTAAGTTTGGGTATAACTGGGACTTTGAAAACGCAATTTTATTCCACCTCATGTACCATATGCGATGAGAATGAAAATAATGTCTCCTTGAACCTTGAAGGCACAGCTGTAAAAAATTTTTTGCTTGTGTGCCCTTTGTGTTTGTTTGTCTGTACCTTTAACAAAATATCTAATGAACTAGTGGACAGATTTCAATAAAACACCCAATTCAAGATGCATGACAAAGTTAATTGGCATTAGGAAACACAAAAATGGCTCCAACTCAATACAGTACAGTACATGTTTAAATGATTGGGCTAGGTTTTGTGTGGGAGTAGCAGGTAAGTATTATAGTATACTGTGAGCCCAACATGTCTTGTAAGATTTTAAAATATTGCTTGAGGTTGTGCATTAGTTTTTTTTACGAGGTTGGACCAAAAAGGCTACAACTTTCAAAATGTTTTGTCCCCTGCAAAAGGGTAAATGCAAACTTGTTCTTCTTCTTTTGACTGTTCCCATATCAGGGGTCGCCAGCCTCCCTTCAGCTATGTCCATGTCCTCTCTAACTGCATCAATCTATCTCTTCTTTGGCCTTCCTCTTTATCTTTTTCCTGGCAGCTGCGCATTTCTAACATCCTTCTACCAATATACCCACTGTCCCTCCTCTGGACATGTCCAAACCATCTCAGTCTGGCCTCTCTAACTTCATCTCCCAGTTGTTCAACATGTGCTGTACCTCTGAAGAACTCATTCCTGATCTTATCCATCCTTGTCACTCCTAAGGAGAACCTCAGCATCTTCATTTCTGCCACTTCCAGTTCTTTCTCCTGTCTTTTTGTTAGTGTCACTGTCTCACTGTCTCCAAACCATACAACATAGCTGGTCGCACCACTGTCATGTAAACTTTTCCTATGACCTTTGCTAACACACTTTTGTCGCAAATCACTCCTGAAACCAATAATTCTCAGTTGGGTCATCTGGACAGTTTCTTTTTTATAGAAACGTTTCGCCCTCTATCTGGAGGGCTTCATCAGTCAGAGGAGTTCCAGTAAACTGGTCTGATGAAGCCCTCCAGATGGAGGGCGAAACATTTCTATAAAAAAGAAACTGTCCAGATGACCCGACTGAGAATTATTGGATTTGGTACCTGGATGATTGAGCATGAACTTTGTTCAGTCCTGAAACTTTTCTCCACACACTCCATCCTGCCTAGACTCTCTTTTTCACCTTTTTACCACATTCCCTATTTTCCTGGACAGTTAATGCCAACTACTGTACTTGAAGTCCTACACCTTTGTGATTTCTGCTCCTTATAGCCTCAATGGCCCTCATGCACGAAAATGTTCGTATTTTTATCCAAAATTTCTCCTACTTTTGTTCGTACGAAGCGTTCGTACGAACATGCCACGTCAGATTCAACAAACTCTTCTATCCACAGGAAAAGTGTGTAAACGAGCTGCGTAAATTTAATGAATCCCACCTGTTCTATCCACCTGCGCGTGCTCGCGGAGAGGTCATTTACATAATTCCCACCCCTCAAAACACCATATAAGGCCACGTTTCCTGCCTTTTGACAGCAGGAAGTGTCCATTCATTCAAAATCAAGAAGTAAAAAGAACTTCACGCGTTCGGAGATTGAAGTTCTGCTCTCAGTCGCGCTGTGGCGCACCGCTACCCCCCCCCCCCGCAAGTGTCGGATGGTCAAATATTTTTAATTTTAGTGTAAACAACTGTGTTACATTATAGTTTCACTTATTCAGAAGAGCGCACCGCTACCCCCCACCCCCCCGCAAGTGTCGGATGTGTTTTTGAACAGAAGCATTTTAAAATGTCTCGAAACTACAGTTAACTTCATATTAATATTGTAGTGCATATGTTGTGTCTCCCGTGGGTCGTACAGTATCAGAAATCAAGAATAAATGGTTTGATCTGAAAATGGCTTCAAAGAAACGTCTCGCCGCAGCACGGACAGGAGGTGGTCAAGGAATAGTCTGCGTTACCGAGATGGATGGACAATAAATGCCATGCTGCGCAAGACACGTGCCAACATGTTTTGCAGCACAAATGAGTCATGCGCGCTCCTCCTGGTCATCGCGCAACCACATTCTGCAGGTTATATTTCGAATCAGATATAATAATCTATTGCTCCGATGGTGTTTGGCACAGCAGTCCAGCAATAGCATGAAAATCAGTCTTAATTCGTACTTGTTCTGCGGCGGTGTATGGGAATTTTATGTACCTGGGTGTTAATATGAGGAGGGCTTTGATGACCAAGGGGAGCGCACGACTCACTGAAGCCTGCGCGACACACCAGACAAATTAAACTTAAAATTATAATTCTAATTCAAACAGAATAACCTATTGTCAAGAATAATTATGGTGCGTGATTTTTTTAAACCCAAAATATTTTCTAAATAACGAAATATGAAGTTATTAGTGGGGAAATTCCGTCTGGATGACAGCAGACTGACGCTCCTAAAATATACGACAGGTCCGGACCACTCGTAAATTTTGTTCGTATCTGAAAAAAATCTTAGGATACGAAAACATTGTTGAATGCCACAAATGATCCTAAATCACTCGTACGCACAGTTTAAGAACAAATCTGTGCGTACGAACGGTTCGTGCATGAGGGCCATTGTTCCATCGGCCTTTCTCTCATTCACACACATGTACAATCTCTGGCTGACTTTCATTCCTCTTCTTTCAAGTGCATACCTCTACCTCTCTACTCTTCCACCTGTTCCCTGTTTTTACCACAGATCACGTCATCTGCAAACATAGTCCATGGGGATTCCTGGCTGATCTCATTTGTTAGTCAGTCCGTCACCAGAGCAAACAAGAAGGGGCTCAGAGCTGATCCTTGATCCAAACCCACCTCCACCTTGAAGCTATCTGTCACTCCTACAGTATATCTCACCACTGTCCTGCTGTCCTCATATATGACCTGTACCAGTCTAATGTACTCCTCTGCTACTCCAGATTTCCTCATGCAATATCACAACTCTTCCCTCAGCACCCTGTCATATGCTTTTTCTAAATCCACAAACACATAATGAAGTTCTTTCTGACCCTCTCTGTACATCAGCACCCTCAAAGTAAATACGGCATCTGTGGTACTCTTTCTCATCACAAAACCATACTGCTGCTCAAAAATAGTTACCTTTCATCCTCCAAGTCTAGCTTCATAACTCTCACTTGAGATCTTCATTGTTTGGCTTCAACTTAACTTCCTAGTTGCTACGATTCTGTAGATCACCTTGTTCTTAAAAATGGGCACCAGCACACTTCTTCTCTGTTCCTCAGACATTTTCTCACCCTCAAATATACCATTGAATATTTGAGTCAAAAACCTAACTGCCATCTCTCCAAGACATGTCCAAACCTCCACTATGTCATCAGGTCCTACTGCCTTCCCGTTCTTCATTTTTTTCAGTGTTCTGTACTTCACTGTCACTAATCGTTCTCACTTCCTGGTTCACAGGTTCTATGACCTCTACTTTTCTGTTCCTTTCATTTTCTTCATTCATTAGTGCCTCAGAATTTTCAGCCTGATCCCTCTGTCCTCTCCTTCTAGCCCTCTTAGTGTCCAGCCTCCCATACAACTCATCATTGGCCTGTTTTGCCTTAGATATCTCCCTCTTTGATCTACATAGCATATTATTATATTCCTGTCTACTCTCTTCTGTCCTCTCACTGTCATTTTTCTTCTTGGCTAACCTCTTTCTCTGAATAGCTTCTGGCACTTCACTATTCCACCACCAGGTTTCCTTATCACCAAGTAGCTTCAAGTATTTACACCAAGTTCCTTCCTACCTGTCTCAATAACTGTAGTAGCCCAGTCATCTGGAAGCTCTTTCTTACCACCCAGAGCCTTTAACAGCTCCTCTCTGAATTTCTCACAACATTCTTCCTTCTTTAGCTTTGATAATTTGGTCTTCTTCTCTGAATTTACTAATTTTCTCTTCTTCACAACAACAGTCATTCTACACACAACCATCCAATGCTCTCTGGCCATGCTCTCCCCTGCCACAACCTTACAGTGTCCAATCTCCCTCAGGTTTCCTCTTCTACACAGAATGTAGTTGGCCTGCGTACTCCTTCCTCCACTCACATAGGTCACTCTATGTTCCTCCCACTTTTGGAAATGTTTTGACTATAGCCATTTCCATTCTCTTGGCAAAATCCACGACCATCTGTCCTTCCTGTTTTCTTTCCTTGACACCAAACCTCATCCCCTCTGTTTCCTTCACCAACATGTCCATTCAGGTCTGTTCTGATCACCAATCTCTCCTCCCTGGGAATACTCCATCACTTCATCCACATCCTTCTAAAATGTATATTTGTCCTGCACATCATATCCAACCTGTGGAACATAACCACCAACAATATTTAGCATCAGCCCTTCTACTTCTACCTTCAGACACATCACCCTATCTGACACTCCTTTCCCCTCTACTACATTCATTGCTAACTCCTCCTTCAGGACCACCCCTACTCCATTTCTCTTTCTATTCACACCATGGTAAAACAGTTTAAACCCTGCTCTGTTTCTGTGAGTCTTGCTGCCCTTCCACTTGGCGTCAATGACATGTCAAACTTCTCTGCATCATGTCCGCCAGTTCTCTACCTTTGCCTTTCATTGTCCCCACATTTGGAGTTGCCACCCTCAGTCCTATTGAAGACTTAACTGTTGACACTTACTGGCAGATTTACATATAAGGCAAGAGCAAGAGACTAATAGTCTATTCATGTAATTTAAATACTGATCTATGAAGCTCCTATGAGACCTGTCTTTATAATTATCCATCCATCCATTATCGTTTACCTGCTTCTTCCATTTTGGGTCACGGGGGTCGCTGGTGCCCATGTCCAGCAATCACTGTGCGAGGGGTGGGGTACACCCTGGGCAGGTCGCAAGTCCATCACATCCATCCATCTTTATAATTAATAAATAAAAATAATAGTACAAATGTCCCACTTAGAATGAATAAAGCATACTCTTGCATTCTAACAAACTGTTAACTTTGATTTTGGCAACTTTTAACCCTCCTGTTATGTTACGGGTCAAATTGACCCGTTTTAAAGTTTACATTTTTTTTAAAAATAGTTAAAAATATTTTTTCTGCATGAAACTTTTTCTATTTGTCTTAATAGTTCCAATCAACATATAAATTGAAAATGATTCACTTTACACATTTGTACCACTCTCTGCGTCTACTTGTTACATCGATACTGTTCGGGTCAATTTGACCCGGCAGTCAAAATGAATGGTAAAAAGGGTAAAAACATTTCCAATTCTATTTGTTTCCTTGAAACTATGAGACATATTTCACTACACACACACACACACACACACACACACACACACACACACACGCACGCACACACACACACACACACACACACGCACACACACACACACACACCACACACACACACACCACGCACACACACACACGCACGCACACACGCACGCACACACACACACGCACGCACACACACACACACACACACACACACACACATACACACACACATGCACACATGCATGCACATAAACCCACTTTCTCACTATTCTCTTTACTTCACAAGGAAACTGTGAGAAAGCAGGTGTTTATACAACTTTTGACGGGAACCTTTTCTGTTCCCGTGGGAAAACTCCACCCACACAAATCTTCATGACTCATTTGTCTTGATTTTAATGAGCGGGTCAATTTGACCCAGAACAGTAAATGTGTCTCAAGTTCAATTATAAAGATCACCCTTTGAAAAAAATAAAATAAAATGTAACATAATTTTTTTTACAAAAATCAATTTCAAGGATAATTATTGTTTTTTTGTGTGTAGGTTTTTTCAGCAAACATAAAAAATGTAAATCACATTGTTTATGTCCAAATGAGTTAGTCGTCATTATCCTTTATTTATGAGAAATAAAAAAAACATCATTGCACAAATATTGACTGACATGGTTAGTATTGGAGTTAATAATCAGATACAAAAAGGTTTTGGAGGATTTTTTGGGTTTCTGACACTATTACATGATTAAACACTCCCCGGGTCAAATTGACCCACGAACATTATTGCTGTACCTCAGAAACAAACATAACAGGAGGGTTAATTTAGTAACATATGCGTGTAAATCAGCCATGTATATTTCCCTTCATCAGCTTTCTTCAAATGAGATTAAATGTTTACATTTTTACAGGACAACCCCCAGTGGGACTGGAAGTTATAAGTTAAAGAAGCGACAAAAAAAAAAAAAAAGCCGACTCAAACTGACTGATACATTACTTTTCGGACTATAAGTCACATCTTTTTGCGTAAATCAGAAATTCCTGCAAATTATAGTCCAAAGTGACACATTTTTACTTTTTTCCCACCATATTTATGACCCATTTTTTAGCTGAGATCTGACAATTTAATTCATTCTGACTGGAAAATATTGAACTCTAATCTCAGCTGCTAGAGAAGATGGCTTGAGTAATATGGCAAACCAAGTGTCTCAGTAATAAGTAAAAGTGGGTATTAATGAGACACTTGGCTTGCCATACACAAGCCACCTTTGTATCGCTCCGCAACTCCTGGAGCTTCATTTTACCATGACGTTCAGACGAAATGCAGCTTATTTGACCATCAAAGTGCATTTATTAAGGAAAAGTCCAACTGAGACACACCTTTACTATAATTTTGAGCAAAAAAATAATTGTTTTAAGTGTTAATCCTGTTAAATTCTTGTTAAAGTCCTCTTGTGCACGCTCCAGCGGCCGCCATTTGGCAGCCAATTGATTTTTGGCCCAACACCAGCCTGCGTTTCCTGCTGGTCAGTGGTGATGCCTAACAGATGTTATATGTCAGCGGTGACATGTAATAGGTGAAACTTATAAGGCAATTCAACATGTTTTTTTCCCACTTTATTTGACATATGTGGACTGATGCGAAATAAGGCGGTGCGACTTTTAAGGCGGAAAGTAC
>JBBPBX010065443.1:0-19955 GCA_038048925.1 Garcialebias charrua | reverse complement strand
AAAAAGTAAGTTGGATATATCTGTCAGCAGAAGATAATAAAACATGCCACCAGCAGCGATAAAGTTCTGTATTTCCTCTAGAATTAAAAAAAAGCAGTAAACAACAGCATTTCAAGCTCCTTTCTTCCTTAGGCTGAGCGCTGTCACGGTTGCTAGGCAACATGACGTACTCCGACGTAACCGTGAAGGCTAGACCTGTCCCAATTCAAAAGAAATTCACAGCCGTGAACTTCCCGTCTACCTGATGTTTGAAGGACCCGGCCTCCGTGTACCGGGTAGGCCGGGTCCTTGGTAGTATGCAGCCGTCGGATTGGGACACAGCTTGTGTCCTGTTAGGGATACAGTGTGAGATATATCTAAAAAAGTTAAGTCTGGTCCTCTGGACATTCAAAAAAACAAAACAAAAAAAAAAAATGCAGAAACGTTTTGTCTTTCATCCAAAAGACTTCCTCAGTCTGAGGTGCTGTATTCAGTTCAGTCTTATAAATAGCACCTTATCATAGTGGATCAACCAGTTTGCTGCTGACAGCCAAAACCAGCTGCTCACATGATCAAGGAGGACCATCAGCCTAACGATGGATCGTTAGCACCCTGATGGTTGTTTGCTATTCACAGAGGGCTGAGTGATACTAGCAATAACAGCATTGTAAGAGGGGGACAGTTGAACCCGGAGGCCTCCACCTCTGTTTAATGATGGACGGTTTCTTTTCACAAAGATGGCCTCCTTTACTCCTCTCTCAAACCATCGTTCCTCTCTATCAAGGATGTGAACATCTTCATCCCTGAAAGAGTGACCTCTGACCTGGAGATGAGTGTAGACCGCAGAGTCCTGACCTGATGATGTTGATCTTCTGTGCTGGTCCATCCTTTTGGCCAGTGGCTGTTTAGTTTCCCTGATATAAGACTGATCACCCTCCTGACACTGAACAACATACACAATATTACTCTGTTTGTGCCGGGGGACTGGATCTTTGGGATGAACCAGTCTTTGCCGTAATGTATTTTGGAGTTTAAAAGCCACTGGGACGTTGTGTTTAGAAAATAAACGTCTCAGTTTCTTTGATACTCCCAGAACATATGGAATGGGTTAGAGTGTGTACACCCAAGTTCTTGTAGCTGGAGACCACTTCCACTGCAGATCCTCTTATGTTCGAGGGGGCGTAGGTGTGTTTGTTCCTTCTGTAGTCCACAATCATCTTCTTTGTCTTCTTCACGTTGATGTGAAGGTTATTCTCCCTGCACCAGCTCTCCAGGTGTTCCACCTCCTGCCTGTAGCTGGACTCATCATTGTTTGTGATGCATCCCACCACAACTGTATCATCTGCAAACTTTACAATGTGACAGCCTGGATCATCCACTTTGGTTGCGTGTTCTTTTCCAGCTCTTCTTCTAATATGTGTTAGTGGTGGTTAGTAAAGAGCTTAATGTAGCACTAGCACCACCAGCTGGTAAGGTGCGTTGATATTAATGATCCGCCCACTAGAGATGAACTAGCCGCCCACTAAAGGGGAACATATGGGCACTGTGGAGACAGAAATAAAGTGGTCCCACAGGAACCAGCCTAAACAAGGCACAATAGGACCCTACAAGAACCAGGCCTGTGGATAAGGGGCTACAGTGTCATTGAGTCACGTGAATCCACCTTGGAAGAGAGACGTGTATTGGACAGCTATGTGAGTGCCTGGGTGTGATGAGACTAAATGCTTTGAAACTCGTTAGCCCATCAAAAAAAGAAGAAAAAAAAAAAACAACTAATAATACTCCCACAAATTTGCCACAGCATTGTATAAGTTGCAATGTGAAAAAAGTAGCGGCTTATAGTCCAGAAATTACGGTAATCTGCTTTTCAGCATAGACAAAAAAAAAGGACAAAAGGTTTATGTAGATGTAGGTGAACTCTTCCAAAACCCCAATAAATCAATTTCCATGATGCTTCTATAAGTAAACAGTATAAGTATGTCCTTTATGTAAATGCCTGCTGACAATGTTGCAAACTAATTTCCCTACGGGGACAAATAAAATTATCTATCTATCAGTAATTTCACAGGGCTTGGCTGTTTACAGGTGTGTGTGTGTGTGTACGGTATGTGTTACCTTGTGGTTGAGTTGTGTAGCTCCTTGTAAAGATGCTCCAGTGTATCTTGAACAAAACTCAAACAGACCTGGAAACACTGGACTGAAACACACACAAACAATGGAAAATTAGTTTTAATCCGGTTGTGAGGGCGAGTTTTATCAATTGACAGATCACAAAACATGGCAGGAAAACTAAAATCAGTGCTGAAGTTATCTGAATTATATAAATAAAAATAAAATTTTAAACGTTCTCTTAATGTCCGAGTAAAGGCTGATTTTATACTCGATCAGAAGTGACAAAATAGTTTCTCACTGACTTGGTTGCATGTCAAGAATTACATGATTTTTGTTCTAGCACCACCTCTGAGAATATGGTCTTTGCACAAGTCCCAGGCAGAACATTTTTTCGTCACAGTGGCCTTCTCAAACTTTTTAATTCGGAGGCTGGAGTCATTTCCCCAAATCAACATATACATAGATGTTCTGTGCGGCAAAAAAGTTGGTGAATGCAGACTGTTTAAACACTGATCACTGATGACAAGGTCTTACCAGTGCCACAGGCATGAAGAGAGTTATGAGGTTGTCATAGAAAAAAATAATAGGGGCTGATGTGGAACAAGATGGCAGCATAGAGTGAGATCTCCCAAGTCGAAGAGAAAAAAAGAAACCTCCCAAATATAATGTAAAGAAGTATAAACTCTTTTTTTTTTACGAAATGAGTGGAGGACGTAAGAGAATAATAACAAGAAAAATGAACAAAGACCAAGAAGATCAAGAGCCTGAAATGAAACAGGTGGATCCAGAAAATGGCGACTCCAAACAAATTACCACGCTGTTGGAGGGACTCGCAAAAGAAATACGGGACCTCAAAGGAGGAATTAAGGAGGACTTCACAAAATTCAAAGAAGAATTTAAAGAAGAGATGAAACGGGAGTTCACTGGATTTAAAGAAGAAATTGTAAAAAAAGTTGCGCAGAATGTCTCAGATTTACAGCAACAGCGACAGGACCTCACAGAGGCGCAAAGTCGGATCTCAGAGCTGGAGGAGTGGAACACGGAGGCGAAGGAGGCCATTCTGAATCTCTTCAAACAGCAAACCAAACTTCAGGAGAAGCTGACTGCAGTCGAAGGACACGGAAGACGCTCTAATTTGAGAATTTACAATCTGGCCGAACAAGACGGTGAATCTGTGCAAGAGCGGGTGGACGCGCTTCTGCGCCGAGAGCTGGAACTGCCGGAGGGAACAGATCTACAAATACAGCGCGCGCACAGAAGCACCGGGAAGAAACCACCGCAGGGAGCAACTCCGAGGTCTATAGTGGTCAACTTTCTGAAGTATGAAACCAAAGAAAACATCTTGGCCAAAGTCTGGAAAAAAAAAAAGATTCAAGTTGAAGGGAAGCAGATATTTTTTGATCACGACTACCCCGCGGAGGTGATGAAGAAACGCAAGTCTTACTCTGAGATTAAAAAGAAGCTGAAAGAGGAAAAGATTCGCTTCCAGACGCCACTGACGAGGATACGAATCCACTGGTCGGATGGGATCATGACGTATGACAACGCGGAGGACGCAGCACGAGAGATGAGGAGACGAGGGCTGGAGACACAGGAGGAGGACAGCAGCGGACCATCGTTGGAGGAGAGGATCAGGAATGTGTTGCCATGGCAACGCGTTGGAATGAAGCGCACGGAGGGAGAGACCGCAGCTGCAGAGGGACCGAGTCAAGATGCTGGAAGCCGAGCGAGGGACAGGCTGCAGGAGTTTAAAAGATGAAGAAACTTTGTTCATAAGAGAAACGGAGAGGGGGACGTGAGGGGGAGACACGGAGGTAACAAGCTTTTCCTGTCTGTAATCCAAAGTAAAAAAAAAAAAAGAAACAGGAGGTTGGCTGAACAGAGTTACTAAAATAAAGACACGACTCAATAAGTTAACTGTTATAGTTATTTAAAGGAAAATAATTATACGTTTATTTGACTCTTAAGAAATATGTTTATGTTATAATTTAATAGGCTATATGCCACGGACTTCCGTTCTAGCACTTCCGCATTCATGGGCCAGATGGCGCACTTCCGGTTCACAGCCACAGGATGGCGATCTTTACACAATCTCTGCAGGACTTGCCGACAGTCAATGATGTGTACAGAATTATTCAGACTAGGGCTGAACAATTAATTGCATTTGCAATAAAATCGCAATATGATAAAACAAGATTTTCTAATTGCGAAGGCTGCAATTTGATTGGTCACATGACCTGGTTAAGTAACTTGTGAGTGAGTGGAGCAAACCAGAGCAGAGAGCGGGAGAAGTCAACACTGCACTTTAACCAGTTGCACAATGACGTCAGGCTCGACAGAAGCTGATACATCTGAAAGTTTGGTACCAAAGAGGGGCAGCACATCCGTTGATGGCGATAAAAAAACAAGACGTTGTGCGTGAGGTTTTTTTTTTTTACATCTAAAAGATTTAATAAGAATAGATACTAGTTTATTTTGTGTTCACTGAGTTTGAATTCCCAGAAAATAACAAGTTGGTTAAAGCAGATTCTCTATGTTTTTTGCAATTTATTTTTTATTTTGTTACTGGCTGGAAAGCAGTAAGTTTAAATTTTTTTACATCAAATTTTTTATATTTATTAACTGTCATGTGAAGTTCAGACAGTAGTTAGGAAGTTCACTTAACATATTTACTATTATGTTTATGAAACAAGAAAAAATAGAAATGGTGAAAAGAAAAGGCATAGATTTGTTTGCTTTATTGTAATCTCTGCTTTAAATAAATCTGACATTGTTTATTATAAAACAGATAGATTTATTGCTTCTGTTTGTTGAAAAATACTTGAGAAGATATTAAAAAAATAATCGCGTTTTAAATCGCAATTGCAATTTATAGAAAAAAAATCGCAATTAGATTATTTTCCAAAATCGTTCAGCCCTAATTCAGACCTTGTCTAAAGCGCCCACATCTAAGAAAGACAAAGGATTTAAGCTTTATGTGTCCAACTACATAAATAACTATGAAGGTAAGTCTGTATTTGTTTTCAGTTCACCAAACTGCATCATGTAGGCTAACACAGCTAACATAGTTAACCTTGCTAAATTGTTGAGTAAACGTGTTTTGTCTGTACATTTCTGATTAGCACAAATGTTAGTTTCAAACAAGGAAGCAGGAGAAGTCAGGGCTGAGTGTTTACAGTCCATGAGGAACAGCCAGAACCCACTGTTTGAGTCAAAGGCACCTGACAGTTCAGTTTCAAACAAGGAGGCAGGAGATTTAGAGCAGATTTAGAAACACAAGTTATTTTAATTTAATTATTTTAATTCAAGTTTGTGTACAAAACTTGAGTTGAAGTTAAATATCAGACAATATAAACTCTTTATATTCAACACATGTCTGCTATATGGTTTTGTGAATCTCACGGTTTATAGCAGCTCTTAATAAGAGATGTTTTCTTTCACTGTACAGGACACCGTAGTGATGATGATCAGGAGGGAGCCAGCTGGTCCAGCCTGGATGTTTGTGAGCTGAGATCGGATACAAACACCAAATACAAACAAGTTGCTCCACTGATGATGAAGGACATGTGGAAACCCTCTGTGTGGATGGTTGAACAGAAGAGCTGCTTCATCACTTACCTTTGTCTGACTGATTAATGTTTTTAAATCTCCATTAGCTGTCGAGGAAGCTGTGACTTAAAGTCAGAAGCTGTAATGCTATAAACTGTTTACAGGTAGTCCCCGAATTACGAGCGCTCTGATCTACGAGGTTCCAGACTTACGAGCTGGCGAATTTTTGGAAAAAACGCAAAAAATACTGAGTTTTCATGTGTTTTTTCACCACAGTTAGTTAGCTAAGCATATGGACACACGTTTCCGATCATTTTTATGCACTCATAAGCAGTTTTTGGATGAAAATAGAGTGTTTGTAGTCGCGCTAGCGAAACCGTTCCAATTTACGAGCGAAATTCCGGACTTACGAGAGACATGGCAACCGTTCCGAAATACGAGATTTCCGGTTTACGAGCGCCTCGTTGTAACGGATCTCGCTCGTAAATCGGGGACTACCTGTAAATCTTGTGCCTCATACGTTTTCTACAGTAATGTAACATCATCATCAAATTTGTTTTTAATAAACTGGCTAAAATAAAACTGAACTCTAACGCCAAAAATACACTACACGCGTTCCAGCTCCGCCCCGCTCCGGTCCGACCTCCGCAGCAAATACGCACCCATTATAATCAATGAAAGGAGTTTACACTGGCTCCGCACGGCGGCGGAGCTGCGGCGAGCGGACGGCAGTCCGTCAAAATTAGAAATTTTTCTATTTCTGCCGGACGCCGGAGCTGTGCCGGAGTCAACTTTTGAAGATTACGTCGCACCAACAGGAAAAGGAACGAGCACAACTTCCGTATTTACAAAATAAAATCACCACGGGCGGACTAATCCTAGCTCTATACGGATTTATTTGTACAAAAATGCTGTCAAACTATCATTTATCACTATTCTATGACTAAACTATTATATTTATGACTATGACTACACCTAATAACGCAATACAAGAAATAAATAAATAAAAAAGTATTTTATTCTGAAATGTAAACATCACTTCCTGTTGCTCAAACCATGTCCTGTCGCTTATTTACGAGAGAAGATCAAGGCAGCCTTTACTGTTGTTCTCCTTCTTCCACCGAATGAATTGTTTTGTTCTGACTTCATTATTTATCACTTGATTTATCGCGCAATCTCACAATTCCCGCGCATGCGTCTTGGAGCGGCGCATCCATGCGGACCTGAGCTGAGCGGAGGCAGTGGACTTTGGACTCGCTCAGCTGCGACCTGCGGAGCGGAGCGGACACGGACCGCGTGTAGTGTATTTTTGGGGTAAGCCTGTCTTAAATCAACATACACATTTTTTGGGTGATAATAAGAAGACAAAGTCAGAATGTTTTGAACATTTTATTTTCTTACAAGTAGTAAGTAGTGTGACTGTAGTGTCAGGGTACAGTAGTCCTGAAGTCTGCAGGTAGATTTTTATGCATCTGCTCTTCAGGTATCGGGTCCTAATTGAGCCGAGTACTGTCAATAAAAAGTTGCTGTGATGATCCGCTGACCGTGGACTGATGGACACCGTACCGGTCAGCAAGGTCCCGTTGCTTTCATCCAAGGTCAAGGTCATTTAAGAACAGGAAGAACTCAACGGGCTGCAGGATATGGGTTGACGGGGTGGTATGGATAATCAATAAATAACACTGAACAACTGGTAATAACTAATAATTCAATCTCAATGTCACTACAGGTAGTCCCCGAATTACGAGCGCTCTTACTTACGAGGTCCCGGACTTACGAGCATGCATCTCATTAAAAAAAATAATAATAATAATTGTTTTTTGTTTTGTTTTTTTTTTACTTTTTTTTACTTTTTTTTTATAAATGAATACATGTACAGTACTGGACAGTCACCAAGCACTTAGCCTATCCTAACAGTTTTTAAAGATGAAGGAATAAGTTGAATTGTCTCCCTTTCACATAAAGGGAGCAAGCTCCCTATAGAGCCTGCTGTGAGGAGGGAGACAATTCAACTGACTCCTTCATCTTGTAAGAAATAATGAGGAGGTCAATATTAATACTGACCTCTTTATCTTAATTAATCTACTTATTCAGATTGAATAGTAAATTCACGGATTCTGTTCTTTTTCAGTTTACCCAATATTTCTGTGGTCTTTATGATGGATAAATACACAAAGCCATTAAGTGACAAAGACGTTAACTTAGTTTGGTATGCCAGGCGACACTACCATTTATTTAAAATAAATCAACTAAATTAACACCATTACACTTGATTGACATGATTTCACTTTCTTTCAATTCAAATACGTCAGCACACTTAAATTTAACACAACAGACATAAATATTAGATGTTAAGCATATTTAGTCTGTGGGCTCTTTAACTTAAAATAGTTTCCAGCTTAGATAGAGAGGGAAAGATTTAGGAGGAGAAATGGAGGAAGAAAAGTTAAGAGTCAGGGAGTTATCTTGATGTGTTTAACCAGAAACATGGCAGTTCTCCGGCCGATTAAAGCTACACGTTGGTACCCTTGGCAAAGCATTTGACGACTTGTTACCTCGTGAAGATGGTCAGTCTCCCTCGGTCCAGTTTGGTCAGTTCGTTTACCATTCTCAGCGTCTCCAGACGTGCGCCTTGACTCGAACCGAAAGTAACGGCAGCTCCTGGTGCTGTTGTTCAAGATAAGACGTTCCTTAAAGGAATGTCAATAAAAGAGAGCTTTTCAGCTGTTGAAGATGGCTTATAACTTGGCATGTTATAAGTCTTTAACTGAATGACATGGTCATTAGCGTGTTGACCAGACGATCATCAGTTCTTTGGGGAACCTCATCAGGGGTTGAGGACCTCAGCAAACTCTAAGGAAAACAGGAAGTCAGAGCTCTTTTAAGGCTAACTTGACCTAGAAAGACGTAGCTCTTTCTCATTCGGTCTGTTAGGCCAGGAGCCACTGAGAGGAGGCATAAGTTAGATTAAAAATGTCAGAAAGGATAAGAAAGTTAGTTTAAGACGCCAGTTTCATGATACAGCAGATTTAGAACTTTCTTAACTCATTACCAACATTGTTGTATGAATAAACAAACGTCATCAGAGCATAACATATGGGACCTATTAATGATAATAGCTTGATTATTAAATAGGACAAAAACAAAAGTCTCTGGGTGTCTAGATTGTCCTGAGCTCAAGCTAAAATGAATGAGATAAAGTGTTCCTTTTATCTTCACATGCAAGTTCGAGAGGAGAGGAGAAATCCTCCATGTACAACATTTTGAATTAAGCAGAGTATTTGATTTATCTGACATTAAAATGTACTGATGCTCTTACAAATAAAATTATTCATTTGATAACATTTGAATTAACAAAATTAAAAGAAGTCTCTGGATGACTTAATTGCACCTTTGACACAGCAGTGAAACACAGTTTAACTCTCACAGAATAACACAGCTTAAAAGCACACATCATGAAAATGACAAAAGTTATTCTTTTGATCACATCAGCCTAAAATCAAAGATAGAAATAGTCTCTTTTGGTGACTATATTTATCAGATTACAGTTTAATGAATGATTTTGTAGTAAATGTCTTGCTTTACTGAGAGGTCAGTAAAGGTCATCACTGGACAGTTCAAAAACCTTAATTTGACCCTGGGTAGGTCCACTACATCTCCCCCCTTTTGGAAGCCATCGCCAGTCCTTGGGGATGGGGTCCAACACGAAAGGAAACCTTGAACTGTCTTTGATCTTGAAGTAATCCAGCAAGTGGAAAAGAAAAAATCAAAAATTATAATCCCATAAAGTTTTTTGAAATTCCATACTGTTCGGAGGTAATCCCATTGCGAAAAGCTTTTAATCCCTTGGAAAACTGAGTCTGTTAACTCTTGGCAAACAAAGTCTGTGATCCCTTGGAAAGCAAAGTCTTATAATCCACAGCGGTAATTCCACAGCAGTAAATCCACAACGATTAGTTTTGTTGATTGATCAGCACCAATTGTTTTTATCAGCATGTAGAGGGGATCCCTCGATTGACGCAGAGGAGGCGACCCTTGGATGAAGGTTGAAGACCAACGTTGAAGTAGCATGTCCCCACATCGAAGGTTGAAGGCTGGTTGGTTTCCAGTCCGTGCCACTCTGGTTCTATGTGTCATGCATTTATGTGGTTTTTAAGGTGGGCTTATGATTGGGATTTTACATTAAGCCTTACCTATATGCACCTGGTATGTAAGCTATCATGGTTTAGATCAGCTACAATTACCAATTAAGGGGTGGATCAAATCTATAAATTAGGTATAGGGATCTGTACCTATAGAATTTTAGAGGGCTTCTGTAACGAAGGCCTCTAATTCCAAACTATTCCTCCATTCATTACTTAGTTTAGGTTAAACTAAAATAAAAATGAAATATAGTTTGATCTAAATGTCTGTTGTCTTTTAGACGAACGACGTAGGATTTGGTATTCCTAATAAATTTTGAAGTCTATGGCGAGACTCATCAAAATGAATAGATAATCTAGAATAGAAACGATCGAATCGGTTCAATTTAGAAATTGTGAGGTCAATGTAGTTTATGGTACCTTGAGTAGCTTTAAACTACATTGACTCTTCGACGATTGAGATTTAACAAAACGAACTGCATGTTGGCATAGTTAAATCCATATCATTCATTAACCAATGTTAATACAAAACCTTTTTGGCTGGGAGTGTTCAGAACCAAACAATATCTCAACTAATGACAACAGTAATGACTAAACAACACGGAAACAACGTTTCACTGCTTCGACACACTCTTGTCGTCAGATTCCAAAGTGCAACACACAAGAAAACAGGTCTCAACTTTATGACCGAGGTCAAATTAAATCTCGTGGATTTAAACGGTTGTTAAGGTTAGTTTTTTGTTGTGGGTTTTAGGCTTAGCGTTTCTAAGTTCAAATTGGACAATGCGACTTATAGGGTGGGAAATACGGTAGTTTAAACCTGATTAGTTTATTTACTAACTTGTGTTTGGACGACCTTATTATCCCATGAAGTCGGTGAGTTTGTGAGATCTTTGTCTTTTGTGGAGTCATTGAACGCCTTGTAAGGTTTGATCTGATTTCGATGTACCCATTTAGCAATTGGCTCTTTGCGGCCTTTGCTGATTTTGATTTCGTAGACGACTGAGGACACTTTGTCTGTTATCAGATGAGGTCCAGTCCACCTGGGCATTAGTTTGCGGGCGAGAGTTCCGGTCTCGGACCCTCCTTTCCCGGTTGCTGGGGCGAACGTATAGTACCAGACTCTGTCTCCCACTTGGAGTTCATTGTGAGAGGCCTTCTGGTCGTAGTACGCCTTACGTCCTTCAGCGGATTTTTCCAGGTTTTTCTGGGCGAAAGCAAAAGTGTTTCTGAGGTGTACATTCAAATCTTTCATGTATTGTTGTGTGGTGTAGGCTGTCGCCATGGCGGCGTCGCCTGGTTGGTACAACAGGTGTAGAGGGAGAGTCATTTGTCGACCGGTCATCATCTCGAAGGGAGAGATGCCAGTTGATGTGTGTGGAGTGGCTCTTATGGCCATGAGGACCAGAGGGAGTTTCACGTCCCAGTCCTTGTGGTTTGCAGCCACGTATTTCTTCAAAATACTCACCACAGTTCTGTTTGCTCTTTCTACTTGGCCTGAAGCCTGTGGGTGGTAGCCGACATGAAAGTTGGCCTTGACGCCTAGCGTCTTCCACAGTTCTTTCATCACTTCACCTGTGAAGTGTGTACCTTGGTCTGAGTTCACCCTAAGGGGAAGTCCAAACCTTGAGAATATATGATTCATTAACAACATAGCAGTGGTTTGTGCTGTGTCGTTAGGAGCTGGTAGGCATTCTACCCATTTGGTGAATGCACAGGTTACCGTGAGAAAATATTTATTTCCTCTAGAGCTCTTAGTGAGTGGTCCAACCCAGTCGATCTGGAGGTCAGACCATGGGAATGCAATGCCTCTGCTTTGCAGTGGTGCTCTGTGAAGTGGTCTGGTTGGCTGAAACTGGCCACAGACCACGCACCCTTCAATGTAGTCCTTGACATCCTTTTTCATTCCAGGCCAATAGGCAATTTGTTTTAATGCCGTCAGCGTGGCTTTATCTCCTTTGTGTCCTGCGGACGGGAGATCATGGGCATGAACTAACATCACCCCCCTTTGGTCATGGGGAACCACGAACACAGGTGAGGACGTTGGTCCATGAGCGAAAGTTAAGATGCCCTTGATTAGTTTTAGCTGTTTGCGCAGCTGATAGAGGACCTTAAGGTCTGGATCGGAATCCAGGTCGTCTTTAGACGGACTATTTTTGTTCGGATCAGTCAGGTACAGTATCATGGAGTTGATAGCAGGATCCGACTTTTGTAGTTGGATGATGTCTGGGTCAGTCAGTGCGGGTCGTACAGAGACTGCGTTGTCAGCAGGTCTGGCTGCGGCCTGTGCACGTGTGACTGCCATAACTCTGACTGAAGGTTGTGTTGGCAGAGTCTCGATTAACCAGGAGGGGTCGAAGGACCATAGAGGACCTTCGTCGGCTCCTTCTTTGGCTAAGGAGTCTGCAATGTCATTGTAGTGCTTGTCATCGCCTGGGACTCTAGAATGCCCTGGAACTTTCTTCCAGTAGATCTGTAAGTCGTGTGATGTCACCAAGTGATCACACGCTATGAAAAGCTCTTTGTGTTTGACCACTTTTCTGTCGCTTGTTAGGAAACCGTTCTGTTTCCACACAGCGAGGTGACAAGCGAAACTCAAACGAGCATAGTTAGAGTCAGTGCAGATGACTAGCGTCTTGATGGAGCGTTCTACTACCATCTGGAGAGCTATTAGGATTCCTGCAATCTCAGCGTACTGAGAAGTCTGAGATCCTAATTTGTAGCTGAAAGTTATCTGCTCTTGGTCTTGGAGGAGGACCCCTCCAACACCTGCTCTGCAGATCTTGTCGCGGAGGAATGAAGATCCATCCACGTACAATGTTGTCATATCTTTGCAGATATTGTCATCAAAGAAGTGGTGATTCGGGTCTTCAGTTACTGGGGGTTTTACCTCAACCGGCGGCTGGGTGGCTGGTACATCTTGTGTACACTTCTGGCAGATTGCCAAGTCCGTCCCCAGATGTGACTTCTTGTTTTGACCATAACGTATGTCTAGGTTAAAACTTTGAAGCGCCATGAGCCACGTTGCAACACGTGAGTTTGTCACCACACCATCTCTGATGCGTTCACTGTTAAGAAAGGTCACTGGCTGGTGTTGTGTTTCCACAATGATTTTCTGTCCACCAATGTAGCTGGAGAAATGTTTAACTGCCCACACTGTGGTCAGTAAAGCTTTCTCACAGTCTGAGAATCTCAACTCGGGGCCTGCCATCGTTTTGCTGGCATAGGCTACTACACGTTTGTCTCTGTCGTGTATCTGGTACAGACCTGCACTTATGCAATGAGCTGAGAAGCCCACTTCCAAGTAAAACTCTTTGTTGTAGTCTGGGTAGACTAAACAAGGGGCTGACTTGATCCTGTTTATAAGAGCGTCCATTGCCTGTTGCTGTTTGTCAGTCCAAACAAATGGTACGTCTTTTTTAAGGAGTTCAGTCAGTGGTTTCGCAAGGTCCGCATAGTTTTCGATGAACTGGTTCGAGTAGTTACACACGCCCAGAAAACTTTGTAGTTCTTTGAGATTGGTGGGGACTTTGAGATTGTCGAGGCCTTGGGTGCGAGTCAGCTGTGGTTGTACTCCGTCAGGACCTACAAGTAGGCCAACGTAGTCCACTTTGGTTCTGCACCATTGGCATTTTGACAGTGATATCTTAGCACCAGCAGTTGTCAGCTGATTCAGAACGTGGTCGATCTCAGCCAAATGTGAGTCCAGTGTTGGCTGCCTCAAAAGGACATCGTCCACGTAGATCAGTGTTCCACGCTCGTGGGCGTCTGGACATGCTTTGTTCAAGAAGATGTTGAACTCTGCAGGTGAGTTAGCGTAGCCAAAGGGACACCTGTTAAAGGTGTACTGACGGCCACCAAAAGTGAAAGCTAGTTTGTACTGGTCCTCGGCGCGCACAGGGATGGTCCAAAAACCAGAGGCGACGTCGAGAGTCGAGAAGTACTTACCATTGGTGACCTTGGGCAGTTCCTGTTGGAGTTGCGTCATAGGCCATCTGGATAAGGGAACTTGTTTGTTCAGCTTTCTGTAGTCTATAGTGAGTCTCCACTTACCATTAGGTTTTAACACCGGCCATAAAGGCGCAGAGTAAGTGCTGTTACAGTATCGGATGATACCTTTTTCTAACAGGTCATTAATGATTTCTCTGACAGGTTGATGTGCTGCCAGAGGAATCTTGTACTGTCTGACAAATGCAGGGGGAGCATTAGGCGGGGTTGGGATGCTCACTGTGTGGAGCGTGGTCAACCCACAATCCATCGAGTCAGTTGAGAATGATTTCTCATATTTTAGAAGAACTTTGCGAAGTTTGTCCCTTTCTTCATCAGTTTTCAGGGCGTCGGCTTGAGCGACCACCTGTTCAATCTGTGAAGCAATTGAGAGGGGTTCTTGTCCTTTGGGGAGCTCCATTGAGTCCCTTTCAGTGTCGTGAAACCTGTCTACAGGTAGTGCACTGTAAGTTTGGGGGCATAGACTGTCTCCTTTGTTGAAACCGAACCTGCGGACAGTGTCCTGGTCGGACTCAGTGGGGGAGAAAAGAGCTATGGCCTGTGTTGGTTTCGTGAACAAGACTTGCCCCGTGTGTTGATATGGGATCAAGTTCTCTGGGAGTCCTCCCAGAAATGGAATGCTTAGCTCAAAATCATGAAAATCAGTGGAGATCAACCATCCTAGCTGTGTGTTTTTTGGGATCAGTACCTCTTCTGTGCTTGTGTTGCACACAGCAACAGTCGTGGTTCTGCAGTCGAGGGTCACTTGGCATGTGGCCTCCATGGACAGTCCTAAGTTGAAAAACATAGGAGATGGTTGAAAGTATGCCTGTTTTGTGCTAATAGCTTGTCCTTTCATGATGTGACACATCACCGGCTTGTTCATAACCTGAGGTGGTACCGCAGTGTTATGGCTGTTAGCAATCTGACAGACCTCTGGAATGGTCTGTCCAGCTTTAAGGTTCTCTGTTGTTAGCACAGGAGAGTCCTTTGTGGCTGTGTCTAGTGACCACAGTACATTGTTGTTGATGTCCACTCGGACACCTAATCTTACCAAAATGTCGGAGCCTATGTAGGTTGCATGTGGTAAGTTCGGGACCACGAGGAACGGGTGATCCAGTTCTCGTTGGTTCCAGATCAGTTTCAGGTCAATGATCCCTTTTGCGGTCATTACCTGTTTATCGTTGGGGTCTAACGAAAAGCGGAAAGCCTTTTTGTTCATTTCTAGACCCAACTGTTTTTTAACCAAGGTTCCATAGAAAGCTTGGCTGATCGCTGATTTCTCCGTCCAAGGAGACAAAACAGCATCATCGGTGTGGGATCCTTGGATCTCAACACCTTTGACTACCTGTGGTAGGTAGTGTTCAGTGGGTGCTGACTGTTTCAGCTCGCAGAGGAGGCTCTCTTGTTGGGCCTTTTCTGCCTCACCTGTTGCTGAAGGTTCACTTACCGGGATTGTGCTCTCGTTGGAGGACCCCTTTGTGCCTTCCGCGGTACCTGCTGTTAGACAGTCAGTGTCACCTTGTGTAGGCATATCGATTGGCAGTGGTTGGCTCACTCTGGTCCACATTGTTTGATCGCCATAATCTATAATCGCGTCGAAGCGGTTTATAAAGTCTTGGCCAACCAAAAATGGGAATGAGTCAACGGTGGACACGTGTACCGGGTGGTATAGCGTCATTTCACCAATCTGCATATGAACCATGGCTATAGCTGTAAGGGTTGTACTCGTCTCTGAGAGTCCCTGCAGTACTACAGCACATTCTTTGAGGGGTATTTCCCTGTCAACCCCGCTAGCGGCTATCCTTAGCTCCTTCAACAGTGTGGGAGACATAATGGTTATGTCAGCCCCACCATCCAGGAGGGCCTCTTCTGTGAGGACCCCTTCTAAAGTGATTGACAGGTAAGCCTTCTTAGCGGGCCCCTTCCTGATAATGTTACACAGGAACCTATCAGGTTTTTTTCGACGTTTGTTACGTCTACCATTGTCTGTGTGAATTTCATTCACCTGTATTGGTAGTGCAGTCACACATGGGTCTGAGTGATCGGTCTGTGACGAGTCATTGTCTTTGGTGAGTGCGCTTTCCCCCCCTTTTTCTGATGAGGGGCTCTCGGACTCTGTAACAATGACGTCATGTTTACAGTCAACGTCTTGTTGACTGTCTATACCCTGATTGTCAGCATCCTGACCATCAGTATCTTGGTGACTGTCAGCAATCGTGGCATTGCTGTTATTTGTGTGTTCTGAGTCACTATCAATGATAGTGCTACACATCACACCAGGTTTGTTTTCCTTGTTTGTTTTTTTCAAACTTTCTAACAACCGACGTATGTTCTCCATCTCTTCTGAAGACAGAGGTTTAGGGCCTTTTTTCTGGAACTTCTGTGGGTTTTTCCTCGCCCCAGACTGTTCAGTTTGAGGTGCAGGAGCTGGCGCATTGCTCGGGGGTCCTCTCTGGGACCACCCTCTTTCATATGAGTCTCCTTGGGACCCATATTTCTTTTTCTTTTGGAAAGCCTTCCTTTTTTGATGGGGCTCTTCCTCTTGATGCGGCCTGTACCACTTGGGGTCTCTGGACCCCTTTTGGTCTTTGTTCCAGCGGACACCTTCATTTTGCGGTCTGTCAGGTTGGAAATTTTGCTTATTCTCGGCTTCCTTAAAAGAGTGAGCTGGCGCTCTTGCTCCTTCAAGGTCTAGCGTTTGGTATTTGACCTTTTCACCAGGACACACTTCAAAGGGTGTTTTGTTTGGTGTGCGACCTGTAAAAACATCTATCGCGCACTCTCTTATGTCTTCGATGGACCTCCGTTTATAGTTTGCGCTGACATGTACTTTCTCTCTTATGTCAGGGCAGAGGTTTTGGCTGAAAATATACTTAAACCCTACCTCCTCCTCCATTTCAGGTTCGCATCTGTCCCCGAAATAGGCACGGAATATTCGGTCATAATATGACCTTGGGTGTTCATTCCTACCTTGCTTGATGTTAGCTGCTGTTATGATGCCATCGGGCCCCGTGCAAGGAGAAAACTCCTTTATCAGCGCAGCACAGAGAAGACTGTAGTCTTTCATCACTGCTTCTCGTTGACGCTTCATAAAAGCATGCACCGTCCTGTCCGATGTTAACCTTAACAGACAGATTCTATCATCATCTGTAGCTTCTGGGAAACGTTGAAGCTGGAAATCAAGGTCCTCGAGATAGATCTTGGTTTCGTGTGAGCCCATTGGGCCAGGGGCGAAGGTTTGAATGCTTTTCGCCATATTCCGTAGTTCAGCCATTGATAGAGGTATTTGTGGGTTATTATCAGATCCACCCACCGGTGCATCCGGTGGGATTGTCGGTTTTAGAGGCCCTAAGGGACGGCGCGGTGGTGTTGGAGGGAGTAGTGCATCTGGCATGGGCGGGGGCGGTGGAGGAGGGAGTAGGTCATCAGGTATGGGAGGAGGCAGCGGAGGCGGTGAGTTCTCAAGGTGTTTACTCATGAGACCCAAACATTTTCTCTCTTCTTCAAAGAGTTTGTTCATTGCTGATGCACGCTCTATTTTACAACTATTCAGTTGGACTTTTAACCCATCATTTTCACGTTGTAACATCATGTGCTGTTCTTGTGATTTTCTATAATCTTCTTGCAGCCTTGTGTACCGTAGTGATAATGATTCCAGGGTGTCCGTGCATTTTTCCAGCGCGTCTCGTGCCTCCCCACAATCCGCCTGAATCGACTTGTATTGATGGTAATACTTATCCTTCTCCACCACACATTTTTCCAAATCAACTTGTGATTGGTCAAAATCCCTTTTTAACACTTTGCATTCTTCGTAGAGACTACGCGTTTGTTCAGCGCTGCCAATACTCGACTGTGTTAAACTCTTTACCTCCTGCTGTAAAGCGGCAACCTCCATTTGTGCTGTTAAACATGATGTAGAGACAGCCCGGCGTACAGCAGTTTCAAAGTCTAGCTTGGCCTTTAACAGAAGGCTTAATTTAGCCAAACGTTTATCTCTGTCTGCTTTCTTTTCAGCCGTTGTGGTTCCAGCTGTTACAGTTTTTAATGCACTGTCCACATCTGCTTCCTCCATCAACTGTGTCTCTTCATGGTAGTTTGTGATGGGCCCTGTGAGTGAAAATAAGGCACATTCGATCCAATCTGCTTTGGTCGGGTCGTGGCCTTGAGGTGGCACAGGCTGCCCTGTATCAGAGGTGTCAGGGGTCTCACCCTCTGTGCCTGCCATCTTTTATCTGGATTTTCAGTGAAAATCAAAATAAAAGATGTTCTGTATTCGTTATTCTAAACTTTTCACTATTTGAAATAAACAGGAAAGTTTAAATGTGCACAGGACAACTGTGGAAGATGATGTGTCAGAGAAAGGAAGAGAAAGGAAAAATTTTTTAGTTATCTGGAGTGAAAACTGTACTTTTGTTTGTTATTTTAAATTCTTTGTATTTAAAATAAGCAAAAATGTTTGTCCGTACCTCTGTTATTCTAAATATTTTATTTAAAATAAACAGGAGCTATTGTTTGTGTACAGAACAAAATTAAAAGCTGGTAACTCACCATAAAATGCTGACTTTTTATGATGTTTTTTGTGAACGTGACTGTTCGTCACTCAAAGTGCACCAGGAAATGACGACACAAATAGGCGGGTCGACGCAGCGCGTCACCAGCTCTGCTGTGCTGAGCGAGGCGGAGCTCGCTACACAGATACGTGACGTCAACCAATCAATCACAGTGCTTGTAGTCCTTTTCCCAAGCAACCATGGTAAATGTAGTTTTCTAACCTTCGACCAATGTAGCGCCGGAAATGACGACAAAGTGGGCTGGTCGCAACGGCGTGCGACGTGATTGACAGCTCACAACAGCGAATCAGCGTTCGCCACAAGAGTGATTGACAGCACACAACAGCGAATCAGCGTTCGCCACAAGAGTGATTGACAGCTCACAGCTCTCGTTCATCCAATCACAGCTCATAAACAACGTGTAGGACACGTCCATGTAACGTTAGCCTAGCACGCAACTCCAGACTCTTAAACAACTCAAACGCTATAAGTTAACTTCCCAAAATTCTGAAACGTGGCAATCACAATTAAAACAGGCACGACTTAGCTACATTCAGTAACCCAGCACTTCAGCTGCAGAACAAACACGGACTCGCTCGGAGCCACTTCAAGGTCGGTTCCGGTCCACTTTTCAATGGAGCAGGAAACGGGTCTGACAGAACCCAGCCGACACGTTCTACAGTAATATGCTTTTTCGACCTGCGCTAACTTGCAAAAATACCACACACAGCAATCTTGTAGATGTTAAAGTAGCTTTCAGGCTTTTGACTCGGCGGTCAAACAAAGCTTTGTACAGGAGTCTGTGTGAACTGGACCGAACAGGACCAGAACACAGACCACGGGCTTACAAAAACCTCACCTAAAAGCTTCCAACAGCGTGTTAAGGAGTTGAACAATAACAATCTCTCAGCTTCAAATGATAAAAACATGCAGAATCTGCCTGTCTTGAACACCTCAGCCAAAAATTATCACCTTCAGAGTCCAAAAATTGGAATAATCATGCCAACATAACGTTTCAAGTTCATGAGAGATCACAGATATATCAATAAACTTTCAGAACCGGTACGGGCCACCAGATGTAAGAATTAATGAGGAGGTCAATATTAATACTGACCTCTTTATCCTTAATTAATCTACTTATTCAGATTGAATAGTAAATTCACGGATTCTGTTCTTTTTCAGTTTACCCAATATTTCTGTGATCTTTATGATGGATAAATACACAAAGCCATTAAGTGACAAAGACGTTAACTTAGTTTGATATGTCAAAGAGACACTATCATTTATTTAAAATAAATCAACTAAATTAACACCATTACACTTGATTGACATGATTTCACTTTCTTTCAATTCAAATACGTCAGCACACTTGATTTAACACAACAGACATAAATACTAGATGTTACACATATTTAGTCTGAGGGGCATTTCAGCTTAAAATAGTTTCCAGCTTAAGATTGAGAGGGAAAGATTTAGGAGGAGAAATATGGAGGAAGAAAAGTTAAGAGTCAGGGAGTTATCTTGATGTGTTTAACCAGAAACATGGCAGTTCTCCGGCCGATTAAAGCTACACGTTGGTACCCTTGGCAAAGCATTTGACGACTTGTTACCTCGTGAAGATGGTCAGTCTCCC
>JBBPBX010065442.1:0-12683 GCA_038048925.1 Garcialebias charrua | reverse complement strand
AGAGAGAGAGAGAGAGAGAGAGAGAGAGAGAGAGAGAGAGAGAGAGAGAGAGAGAGAGAGAGAGAGAGAGAGAGCACCTGTTTTTTGGTACCAAAACGTCTGGTTCTGGACAGAACCAGAACCTGTGAAGCTACGGTGGGACGGAAGCAGCAGCTAAAAGCTAACATTAGCTGAACAGCTAACAGAGAACGGATCAGAACTTTTTGACCCGTTTGATTCCTGAGGTTCCTCCCAGATTCTTTCAGTTCTGTTTGAACAAAGATGAAATGTTTTCAGGCCCGTTTGGGTTCTGGGTCTGAGGACAAGCGGCTCTTTGAGTCTCGGCGCCGCATGTGTTTGTGTTTACCGGACCTTCTGAGGTTTGGACCGGCGCCACTCGGCTCTTTCACTCCTGGGCACCGAGGTTCTGCTCCACCCAGGTCCAATTAAGGAGCACAAGGAGCCGCTTGATCCGGTTTCTAAACAAAACGGGTCAGATGACTGATGGTTCTGAGTCGGAGCAGAACTCCACCTCTGGGTTCTGTTGGGTCCTGGGGAGTTGGACCTGTTCTGAGAGGCTGGTTCTGGTTCTGGTTCTGGTGTGGGTGTGAAGCGGGTTCTGTGTTTATGGGCTGGTTTCTGGGAGCGGTTCTTGACTGAGTTGTTGGACCCGGTCCAGCCCACTGTGAGCAGAACCAGTGGAGGGAGAGGAGCACACGTGGGTCCAGAACTCCAGAACATTCTGCCCAAGTCTGGTCATGACCAGAACCGGCCCGCGTCCAGAACCGGCCCGCGACCAGAACCGGCCCGCGACCAGAACCGGCCCACACACTCAGCTGTTTAACTTTCTGGATTATTGAATGGACCAGTTCAGAAAAATGACGGGTTTAAAAGTTCTGTTTGGTTCTGAAGAAAACGTGTTTCTCTCCTGAAGATGGACCTCGGTTCTGGTGGGAGCAGGAGGTTCTGATGTCAGCAGGAGGTTCTGGTGTCAGCAGGAGGTTCTGATGTCAGCAGGAGGTTCTGGTGTCAGCAGGAGGTTCTGATGTCAGCAGGAGGTTCTGATGTCAGCAGGAGGTTCTGGTGGGAGCAGGAGGTTCTGGTGTCAGCAGGAGGTTCTGATGTCAGCAGGAGGTTCTGATGTCAGCAGGAGGTTCTGGTGGGAGCAGGAGGTTCTGATGTCAGCAGGAGGTTCTGATGTCAGCAGGAGGTTCTGATGTCAGCAGGAGGTTCTGATGTCAGCAGGAGGTTCTGATGTCAGCAGGAGGTTCTGATGTCAGCAGGAGGTTCTGGTGGGAGCAGGAGGTTCTGATGTCAGCAGGAGGTTCTGATGTCAGCAGGAGGTTCTGATGTCAGCAGGAGGTTCTGATGTCAGCAGGAGGTTCTGATGTCAGCAGGAGGTTCTGATGTCAGCAGGAGGTTCTGATGTCAGCAGGAGGTTCTGATGTCAGCAGGAGGTTCTGATGTCAGCAGGAGGTTCTGATGTCAGCAGGAGGTTCTGATGTCAGCAGGAGGTTCTGATGTCAGCAGGAGGTTCTGATGTCAGCAGGAGGTTCTGGTGGGAGCAGGAGGTTCTGGTGGGAGCAGGAGGTTCTGATGTCAGCAGGAGGTTCTGATGTCAGCAGGAGGTTCTGATGTCAGCAGGAGGTTCTGATGTCAGCAGGAGGTTCTGATGTCAGCAGGAGGTTCTGGTGGGAGCAGGAGGTTCTGATGTCAGCAGGAGGTTCTGATGTCAGCAGGAGGTTCTGATGTCAGCAGGAGGTTCTGATGTCAGCAGGAGGTTCTGATGTCAGCAGGAGGTTCTGATGTCAGCAGGAGGTTCTGATGTCAGCAGGAGGTTCTGATGTCAGCAGGAGGTTCTGATGTCAGCAGGAGGTTCTGATGTCAGCAGGAGGTTCTGGTGGGAGCAGGAGGTTCTGATGTCAGCAGGAGGTTCTGATGGGAGCAGGAGGTTCTGATGTCAGCAGGAGGTTCTGATGTCAGCAGGAGGTTCTGATGTCAGCAGGAGGTTCTGGTGGGAGCAGGAGGTTCTGATGTCAGCAGGAGGTTCTGATGTCAGCAGGAGGTTCTGATGTCAGCAGGAGGTTCTGATGTCAGCAGGAGGTTCTGGTGGGAGCAGGAGGTTCTGGTGGGAGCAGGAGGTTCTGATGTCAGCAGGAGGTTCTGATGTCAGCAGGAGGTTCTGATGTCAGCAGGAGGTTCTGATGGGAGCAGGAGGTTCTGATGTCAGCAGGAGGTTCTGATGTCAGCAGGAGGTTCTGATGTCAGCAGGAGGTTCTGATGTCAGCAGGAGGTTCTGATGTCAGCAGGAGGTTCTGATGTCAGCAGGAGGTTCTGATGTCAGCAGGAGGTTCTGATGTCAGCAGGAGGTTCTGATGTCAGCAGGAGGTTCTGATGTCAGCAGGAGGTTCTGATGTCAGCAGGAGGTTCTGATGTCAGCAGGAGGTTCTGGTGGGAGCAGGAGGTTCTGATGGGAGCAGGAGGTTCTGATGTCAGCAGGAGGTTCTGATGTCAGCAGGAGGTTCTGATGTCAGCAGGAGGTTCTGATGTCAGCAGGAGGTTCTGATGTCAGCAGGAGGTTCTGATGTCAGCAGGAGGTTCTGATGTCAGCAGGAGGTTCTGATGTCAGCAGGAGGTTCTGATGTCAGCAGGAGGTTCTGATGTCAGCAGGAGGTTCTGATGTCAGCAGGAGGTTCTGATGTCAGCAGGAGGTTCTGATGTCAGCAGGAGGTTCTGATGTCAGCAGGAGGTTCTGATGTCAGCAGGAGGTTCTGGTGGGAGCAGGAGGTTCTGATGGGAGCAGGAGGTTCTGATGTCAGCAGGAGGTTCTGATGTCAGCAGGAGGTTCTGATGTCAGCAGGAGGTTCTGATGTCAGCAGGAGGTTCTGATGTCAGCAGGAGGTTCTGATGTCAGCAGGAGGTTCTGATGTCAGCAGGAGGTTCTGATGTCAGCAGGAGGTTCTGATGTCAGCAGGAGGTTCTGATGTCAGCAGGAGGTTCTGATGTCAGCAGGAGGTTCTGATGTCAGCAGGAGGTTCTGATGTCAGCAGGAGGTTCTGATGGGAGCAGGAGGTTCTGATGTCAGCAGGAGGTTCTGATGTCAGCAGGAGGTTCTGATGTCAGCAGGAGGTTCTGATGGGAGCAGGAGGTTCTGATGTCAGCAGGAGGTTCTGATGTCAGCAGGAGGTTCTGATGTCAGCAGGAGGTTCTGATGTCAGCAGGAGGTTCTGATGTCAGCAGGAGGTTCTGATGTCAGCAGGAGGTTCTGATGTCAGCAGGAGGTTCTGATGTCAGCAGGAGGTTCTGATGTCAGCAGGAGGTTCTGATGTCAGCAGGAGGTTCTGATGTCAGCAGGAGGTTCTGATGTCAGCAGGAGGTTCTGATGTCAGCAGGAGGTTCTGGTGGGAGCAGGAGGTTCTGATGTCAGCAGGAGGTTCTGATGTCAGCAGGAGGTTCTGATGTCAGCAGGAGGTTCTGATGTCAGCAGGAGGTTCTGATGGCAGCAGGAGGTTCTGATGTCAGCAGGAGGTTCTGATGTCAGCAGGAGGTTCTGATGTCAGCAGGAGGTTCTGATGTCAGCAGGAGGTTCTGATGTCAGCAGGAGGTTCTGGTGGGAGCAGGAGGTTCTGATGTCAGCAGGAGGTTCTGATGGGAGCAGGAGGTTCTGATGTCAGCAGGAGGTTCTGATGTCAGCAGGAGGTTCTGATGTCAGCAGGAGGTTCTGATGTCAGCAGGAGGTTCTGATGTCAGCAGGAGGTTCTGATGTCAGCAGGAGGTTCTGATGTCAGCAGGAGGTTCTGATGTCAGCAGGAGGTTCTGATGTCAGCAGGAGGTTCTGATGTCAGCAGGAGGTTCTGATGTCAGCAGGAGGTTCTGATGTCAGCAGGAGGTTCTGTGGGAGGTTCTGATGTCAGCAGGAGGTTCTGATGTCAGCAGGAGGTTCTGATGTCAGCAGGAGGTTCTGATGTCAGCAGGAGGTTCTGATGTCAGCAGGAGGTTCTGGTGGGAGCAGGAGGTTCTGGTGGGAGCAGGAGGTTCTGATGTCAGCAGGAGGTTCTGATGTCAGCAGGAGGTTCTGATGTCAGCAGGAGGTTCTGGTGGGAGCAGGAGGTTCTGATGTCAGCAGGAGGTTCTGATGTCAGCAGGAGGTTCTGATGTCAGCAGGAGGTTCTGATGGGAGCAGGAGGTTCTGATGTCAGCAGGAGGTTCTGATGTCAGCAGGAGGTTCTGATGTCAGCAGGAGGTTCTGATGTCAGCAGGAGGTTCTGATGTCAGCAGGAGGTTCTGATGTCAGCAGGAGGTTCTGATGTCAGCAGGAGGTTCTGATGTCAGCAGGAGGTTCTGATGTCAGCAGGAGGTTCTGATGTCAGCAGGAGGTTCTGATGTCAGCAGGAGGTTCTGATGTCAGCAGGAGGTTCTGGTGGGAGCAGGAGGTTCTGGTGGGAGCAGGAGGTTCTGATGTCAGCAGGAGGTTCTGATGTCAGCCGGAGGTTCTGATGTCAGCAGGAGGTTCTGATGTCAGCAGGAGGTTCTGATGTCAGCAGGAGGTTCTGATGTCAGCAGGAGGTTCTGATGTCAGCAGGAGGTTCTGATGTCAGCAGGAGGTTCTGGTGGGAGCAGGAGGTTCTGATGTCAGCAGGAGGTTCTGATGTCAGCAGGAGGTTCTGATGTCAGCAGGAGGTTCTGATGTCAGCAGGAGGTTCTGATGTCAGCAGGAGGTTCTGATGTCAGCAGGAGGTTCTGATGTCAGCAGGAGGTTCTGATGTCAGCAGGAGGTTCTGATGTCAGCAGGAGGTTCTGATGTCAGCAGGAGGTTCTGATGTCAGCAGGAGGTTCTGATGTCAGCAGGAGGTTCTGGTGAATGTCAGCAGGAGGTTCTGATGTCAGCAGGAGGTTCTGATGTCAGCAGGAGGTTCTGATGTCAGCAGGAGGTTCTGATGTCAGCAGGAGGTTCTGATGTCAGCAGGAGGTTCTGATGTCAGCAGGAGGTTCTGATGGGAGCAGGAGGTTCTGATGTCAGCAGGAGGTTCTGATGTCAGCAGGAGGTTCTGATGTCAGCAGGAGGTTCTGATGTCAGCAGGAGGTTCTGATGTCAGCAGGAGGTTCTGATGTCAGCAGGAGGTTCTGATGTCAGCAGGAGGTTCTGATGTCAGCAGGAGGTTCTGGTGGGAGCAGGAGGTTCTGATGTCAGCAGGAGGTTCTGATGTCAGCAGGAGGTTCTGATGGGAGCAGGAGGTTCTGGTGGGAGCAGGAGGTTCTGATGTCAGCAGGAGGTTCTGATGTCAGCAGGAGGTTCTGATGTCAGCAGGAGGTTCTGATGGGAGCAGGAGGTTCTGATGTCAGCAGGAGGTTCTGATGTCAGCAGGAGGTTCTGATGTCAGCAGGAGGTTCTGATGTCAGCAGGAGGTTCTGATGTCAGCAGGAGGTTCTGATGTCAGCAGGAGGTTCTGATGTCAGCAGGAGGTTCTGATGTCAGCAGGAGGTTCTGATGTCAGCAGGAGGTTCTGATGTCAGCAGGAGGTTCTGATGTCAGCAGGAGGTTCTGATGTCAGCAGGAGGTTCTGATGGGAGCAGGAGGTTCTGATGTCAGCAGGAGGTTCTGATGTCAGCAGGAGGTTCTGATGTCAGCAGGAGGTTCTGATGTCAGCAGGAGGTTCTGATGTCAGCAGGAGGTTCTGATGTCAGCAGGAGGTTCTGATGTCAGCAGGAGGTTCTGATGTCAGCAGGAGGTTCTGATGTCAGCAGGAGGTTCTGATGTCAGCAGGAGGTTCTGATGTCAGCAGGAGGTTCTGATGTCAGCAGGAGGTTCTGATGGGAGCAGGAGGTTCTGATGTCAGCAGGAGGTTCTGATGTCAGCAGGAGGTTCTGATGTCAGCAGGAGGTTCTGATGTCAGCAGGAGGTTCTGATGTCAGCAGGAGGTTCTGATGTCAGCAGGAGGTTCTGATGTCAGCAGGAGGTTCTGATGTCAGCAGGAGGTTCTGATGTCAGCAGGAGGTTCTGATGTCAGCAGGAGGTTCTGATGTCAGCAGGAGGTTCTGATGGGAGCAGGAGGTTCTGATGTCAGCAGGAGGTTCTGATGTCAGCAGGAGGTTCTGATGTCAGCAGGAGGTTCTGATGTCAGCAGGAGGTTCTGATGTCAGCAGGAGGTTCTGATGTCAGCAGGAGGTTCTGATGTCAGCAGGAGGTTCTGATGTCAGCAGGAGGTTCTGGTGGGAGCAGGAGGTTCTGATGTCAGCAGGAGGTTCTGATGGGAGCAGGAGGTTCTGATGTCAGCAGGAGGTTCTGATGTCAGCAGGAGGTTCTGATGTCAGCAGGAGGTTCTGATGTCAGCAGGAGGTTCTGATGTCAGCAGGAGGTTCTGATGTCAGAGTCAGAGAGAATTTATTGTCATTTGCACCGCATGTAGTACATGTGTTGAAAACGAGATTATGTACACAGGGTCCCAGTTACATCCAACAACAAATGCAAGAGAAAAACAATAATAACATCTAGGATTAACTAAGAGAGACATCAGCTAGTAATACACTAAGCCCTAATGTAGTAGAAAAACATCATTATAAACAGCAGCACGAACATGAGCAGATGGTCACAGATGAACGCAGCAACAAGAAACAGATCAGTACAGTATCAGTATGATGTGACATTTTGCAGTGTTTATTCTTATTATTTATTTATTCATGAGTCTGACAGCCTCAGGGTAGAAGCTGTTCCTCAGTCTAGTGGTTCTACATTTGATGCTCCTCAACCTCCGTCCCGAGGGGAGTGGTGCAAAGAGTGAGTGTGCTGGGTGAGTGAGGTCTTTCATGATGCAGGTGGCTCTTTTTCTGCATCTGGAGGTGTAAATGTCTGTGATGGTGGGGAGACTGACTCCCACAGACTTCTGTGCAGCCTTCACCACTCTCTGTAGAGCTTTTCTCTCTGCAACTGTGCAGCCTCCATGCCACACGTTGATGCTGGAGCACAGGACGCTCTCCACTGCACACCTGTAGAACGAGGTGAGGACTGGGCTTCTCAGACCGGCTCGTCTCAGCCGTCTGAGGAAGTAGAGTCTCTGATGACCTTTCTTGATCAGGCTGGTGGTGTTGTTGCTCCAGCTGAGGTTATCATTCATGTGTACACCCAGGTATTTGTAGCTGGAGACCACCTCCACCGCAGATCCACCTATATACAGTGGGGTGTGGGTGTGTTTGTTCCTTCTGAAGTCCACAATCATCTCCTTCGTCTTCTTCACATTCATGTGAAGGTTGTTCTCTTTGCACCAGCTCTCCAGATGTTCCACCTCCTGTCTGTAGCTGGATTCATCATTATCTGTGATGCATCCCACCACAGCTGTATCATCTGCAAACTTAACAATATGACAGCCTGGATGTGTGGCTGTACAATCATATGTGAGCAGAGTGAACAGAAGAGGGCTCAGCACACATCCCTGAGGAGAGCCAGTGCTGAGGGTGATGGTGGAGGAGGAGAAGTTGTGGATCTTCACGGACTGTGGTCTGTTTGTTAAGAAGTCTAGTACCCAGTTACAAATAGAGGGGCTTAGTCCAAGTGTGGATAGTTTGTCTATCAGAGTTTGGGGGATCATGGTGTTGAAGGCAGATGTGAAGTCCACAAAGAGCAGACGCACGTATGAGTCCTTCTGATCCAGGTGGGTGAGAGCAGTGTGGACCACAGAGGAGATGGCGTCCTCTGTTGATCGGTTCTCACGGTATGCATATTGATGAGGGTCCTCGTTGATGTTGACGGTTGTCTTGATGTGGGACATGACCAGTTTCTCAAAACATTTAGCGACTATCGGGGTGAGGGCCACCGGTCTATAGTCATTCAGACCAGTCACTGTGGAGCTCTTTGGGACTGGGATGATGGTCGCGGTCTTCAGGCAGGTGGGAACTGACTCCAGTGCAAGTGAGGTGGTGAAGATGTCAGCCAGCACCTCACATGTCAGCAGGAGGTTCTGATGTCAGCAGGAGGTTCTGGTGGGAGCAGGAGGTTCTGATGTCAGCAGGAGGTTCTGGTGTCAGCAGGAGGTTCTGATGTCAGCAGGAGGTTCTGATGTCAGCAGGAGGTTCTGGTGGGAGCAGGAGGTTCTGATGTCAGCAGGAGGTTCTGATGTCAGCAGGAGGTTCTGATGGGAGCAGGAGGTTCTGATGTCAGCAGGAGGTTCTGATGTCAGCAGGAGGTTCTGGTGGGAGCAGGAGGTTCTGATGTCAGCAGGAGGTTCTGATGTCAGCAGGAGGTTCTGATGGGAGCAGGAGGTTCTGATGTCAGCAGGAGGTTCTGATGTCAGCAGGAGGTTCTGATGTCAGCAGGAGGTTCTGATGTCAGCAGGAGGTTCTGATGTCAGCAGGAGGTTCTGATGTCAGCAGGAGGTTCTGATGTCAGCAGGAGGTTCTGATGTCAGCAGGAGGTTCTGGTGGGAGCAGGAGGTTCTGATGTCAGCAGGAGGTTCTGATGTCAGCAGGAGGTTCTGATGTCAGCAGGAGGTTCTGATGTCAGCAGGAGGTTCTGGTGGGAGCAGGAGGTTCTGATGTCAGCAGGAGGTTCTGATGTCAGCAGGAGGTTCTGATGTCAGCAGGAGGTTCTGATGTCAGCAGGAGGTTCTGATGGGAGCAGGAGGTTCTGATGTCAGCAGGAGGTTCTGATGTCAGCAGGAGGTTCTGATGTCAGCAGGAGGTTCTGATGTCAGCAGGAGGTTCTGATGTCAGCAGGAGGTTCTGATGGGAGCAGGAGGTTCTGATGTCAGCAGGAGGTTCTGATGGGAGCAGGAGGTTCTGATGTCAGCAGGAGGTTCTGATGTCAGCAGGAGGTTCTGATGTCAGCAGGAGGTTCTGATGTCAGCAGGAGGTTCTGGTGGGAGCAGGAGGTTCTGATGTCAGCAGGAGGTTCTGATGTCAGCAGGAGGTTCTGATGGGAGCAGGAGGTTCTGATGTCAGCAGGAGGTTCTGATGTCAGCAGGAGGTTCTGGTGGGAGCAGGAGGTTCTGATGTCAGCAGGAGGTTCTGATGTCAGCAGGAGGTTCTGATGTCAGCAGGAGGTTCTGATGGGAGCAGGAGGTTCTGATGTCAGCAGGAGGTTCTGATGTCAGCAGGAGGTTCTGATGTCAGCAGGAGGTTCTGATGTCAGCAGGAGGTTCTGATGTCAGCAGGAGGTTCTGATGTCAGCAGGAGGTTCTGATGTCAGCAGGAGGTTCTGATGTCAGCAGGAGGTTCTGATGTCAGCAGGAGGTTCTGATGTCAGCAGGAGGTTCTGATGTCAGCAGGAGGTTCTGATGTCAGCAGGAGGTTCTGATGTCAGCAGGAGGTTCTGGTGGGAGCAGGAGGTTCTGATGTCAGCAGGAGGTTCTGATGTCAGCAGGAGGTTCTGATGTCAGCAGGAGGTTCTGATGTCAGCAGGAGGTTCTGGTGTGAGCAGGAGGTTCTGATGTCAGCAGGAGGTTCTGATGTCAGCAGGAGGTTCTGATGTCAGCAGGAGGTTCTGATGTCAGCAGGAGGTTCTGATGTCAGCAGGAGGTTCTGATGTCAGCAGGAGGTTCTGATGTCAGCAGGAGGTTCTGATGTCAGCAGGAGGTTCTGATGTCAGCAGGAGGTTCTGATGTCAGCAGGAGGTTCTGATGTCAGCAGGAGGTTCTGATGTCAGCAGGAGGTTCTGATGGGAGCAGGAGGTTCTGATGTCAGCAGGAGGTTCTGATGTCAGCAGGAGGTTCTGATGTCAGCAGGAGGTTCTGATGTCAGCAGGAGGTTCTGATGTCAGCAGGAGGTTCTGATGTCAGCAGGAGGTTCTGATGTCAGCAGGAGGTTCTGATGTCAGCAGGAGGTTCTGATGTCAGCAGGAGGTTCTGATGTCAGCAGGAGGTTCTGATGTCAGCAGGAGGTTCTGATGTCAGCAGGAGGTTCTGATGTCAGCAGGAGGTTCTGATGTCAGCAGGAGGTTCTGATGTCAGCAGGAGGTTCTGATGTCAGCAGGAGGTTCTGATGTCAGCAGGAGGTTCTGATGTCAGCAGGAGGTTCTGATGTCAGCAGGAGGTTCTGATGTCAGCAGGAGGTTCTGATGTCAGCAGGAGGTTCTGATGTCAGCAGGAGGTTCTGATGTCAGCAGGAGGTTCTGGTGGGAGCAGGAGGTTCTGTGCAGCAGGAGGTTCTGATGTCAGCAGGAGGTTCTGATGTCAGCAGGAGGTTCTGATGTCAGCAGGAGGTTCTGATGTCAGCAGGAGGTTCTGATGTCAGCAGGAGGTTCTGATGTCAGCAGGAGGTTCTGATGTCAGCAGGAGGTTCTGATGTCAGCAGGAGGTTCTGGTGGGAGCAGGAGGTTCTGATGTCAGCAGGAGGTTCTGATGGGAGCAGGAGGTTCTGATGTCAGCAGGAGGTTCTGATGTCAGCAGGAGGTTCTGATGTCAGCAGGAGGTTCTGATGTCAGCAGGAGGTTCTGATGTCAGCAGGAGGTTCTGATGTCAGAGTCAGAGAGAATTTATTGTCATTTGCACCGCATGTAGTACATGTGTTGAAAACGAGATTATGTACACAGGGTCCCAGTTACATCCAACAACAAATGCAAGAGAAAAACAATAATAACATCTAGGATTAACTAAGAGAGACATCAGCTAGTAATACACTAAGCCCTAATGTAGTAGAAAAACATCATTATAAACAGCAGCACGAACATGAGCAGATGGTCACAGATGAACGCAGCAACAAGAAACAGATCAGTATCAGTACATGATGTGACATTTTGCAGTGTTTATTCTTATTATTTATTTATTCATGAGTCTGACAGCCTCAGGGTAGAAGCTGTTCCTCAGTCTAGTGGTTCTACATTTGATGCTCCTCAACCTCCGTCCCTGAGGGGAGTGGGGCAAAGAGTGAGTGTGCTGGGTGAGTGAGGTCTTTCATGATGCAGGTGGCTCTTTTCCTGCATCTGGAGGTGTAAATGTCTGTGATGGTGGGGAGACTGACTCCAACATCTTCTGTGCAGCCTTCACCACTCTCTGTAGAGCTTTCCTCTCTGCAACTGTGCAGCCTCCATGCCACACGTTGATGCTGGAGCACAGGACGCTCTCCACTGCACACCTGTAGAACGAGGTGAGGACTGAGCTTCTCAGACCAGCTCGTCTCAGCCGTCTGAGGAAGTAGAGTCTTTGATGACCTTTCTTGATCAGGCTGGTGGTGTTGTTGCTCCAGCTGAGGTTATCATTCAAGTGTACACCCAGGTACTTGTAGCTGGAGACCACCTCCACCGCAGATCCACCTATATACAGTGGGGTGTGGGTGTGTTTGTTCCTTCTGAAGTCCACAATCATCTCCTTCGTCTTCTTCACATTCATGTGAAGGTTGTTCTCTTTGCACCAGCTCTCCAGATGTTCCACCTCCTGTCTGTAGCTGGATTCATCATTATCTGTGATGCATCCCACCACAGCTGTATCATCTGCAAACTTAACAATATGACAGCCTGGAAGTGTGGCTGTACAATCATATGTGAGCAGAGTGAACAGAAGAGGGCTCAGCACACATCCTTGAGGAGAGCCAGTGCTGAGGGTGATGGTGGAAGAGGAGAAGTTGTGGATCTTCACGGACTGTGGTCTGTTTGTTAAGAAGTCTAATACCCAGTTACAAATAGAGGGGCTTAGTCCAAGTGTGGATAGTTTGTCTATCAGAGTTTGGGGGATCATGGTGTTGAAGGCAGATGTGAAGTCCACAAAGAGCAGACGCACGTATGAGTCCTTCTGATCCAGGTGGGTGAGAGCAGTGTGGACCACAGAGGAGATGGCGTCCTCTGTTGATCGGTTCTCACGGTATGCATATTGATGAGGGTCCTCGTTGATGTTGACGGTTGTCTTGATGTGGGACATGACCAGTTTCTCAAAACATTTAGCGACTATCGGGGTGAGGGCCACCGGTCTATAGTCATTCAGACCAGTCACTGTGGAGCTCTTTGGGACTGGGATGATGGTCGCGGTCTTCAGGCAGGTGGGAACTGACTCCAGTGCAAGTGAGGTGGTGAAGATGTCAGCCAGCACCTCACATGTCAGCAGGAGGTTCTGATGTCAGCAGGAGGTTCTGGTGGGAGCAGGAGGTTCTGATGTCAGCAGGAGGTTCTGGTGTCAGCAGGAGGTTCTGATGTCAGCAGGAGGTTCTGATGTCAGCAGGAGGTTCTGGTGGGAGCAGGAGGTTCTGATGTCAGCAGGAGGTTCTGATGTCAGCAGGAGGTTCTGATGGGAGCAGGAGGTTCTGATGTCAGCAGGAGGTTCTGATGTCAGCAGGAGGTTCTGATGGGAGCAGGAGGTTCTGATGTCAGCAGGAGGTTCTGATGTCAGCAGGAGGTTCTGATGGGAGCAGGAGGTTCTGATGTCAGCAGGAGGTTCTGATGTCAGCAGGAGGTTCTGATGTCAGCAGGAGGTTCTGATGTCAGCAGGAGGTTCTGATGTCAGCAGGAGGTTCTGATGTCAGCAGGAGGTTCTGATGTCAGCAGGAGGTTCTGATGTCAGCAGGAGGTTCTGATGTCAGCAGGAGGTTCTGATGTCAGCAGGAGGTTCTGATGTCAGCAGGAGGTTCTGATGTCAGCAGGAGGTTCTGATGTCAGCAGGAGGTTCTGATGTCAGCAGGAGGTTCTGATGTCAGCAGGAGGTTCTGATGTCAGCAGGAGGTTCTGATGTCAGCAGGAGGTTCTGATGTCAGCAGGAGTAGCAGGAGGTTCTGATGTCAGCAGGAGGTTC
>JBBPBX010065440.1:0-19957 GCA_038048925.1 Garcialebias charrua | reverse complement strand
TGTTTCAACCTCCTGTAGGTGGCGACGTTTGACTGCTCTTTATCCTGCCTCCTGCTGCCCTGACTTCTCTTTTGAATTAAGCTGTTTTCTGTGTCCTCCTGCACACTTTCAGTCTTTAAAAATAACTCTTCAAGAAGGTCAATCTGTTCATATTTTCAATTAACTGTTGATAATCTGCACCTGTGTTACCATGAGCTCGTTCTGTTCCAATTGCATAGAGCTGTTGTTAGTTTTGTTTAAATCTGGTTAACTTTAGTTGAGGTGTTCCAATGCGCTAGGCCTCTCTTGAAGAAAATAAAATTTATGTGAAAAAACACAGGTAAAACAGATTGACAAATTAAATGGGTTCCTATACCTCCGGACCGGAGATTCAGAGAGCAGCTCCTGCTCTCAGGACATCCGACCCGGGCAGCTGGTATGTGTTATCATAAAATGTTCTGGGCTTCTGATAAGGCTGGTTTCCTGGGCCACTAAGATTTATAGCCGGCCTCAAGGTCTCTTTGCTGACCTGACCTGCTTAGATTAAATGTGTCTCTTGTCTTTGTTTAAGGGGAGTTTAAAAGTTTAAGAAGAGTTTAGATTAAAACAAGTCTGAGTTGCTCCGTGTACATTTATGTCTAATTTATGTGTCCTGTACAAAGTGTACTTGTTATGTGTGAAATGTACCTGCTCTTCAGTGTTGCTACTCTCATGTTTGTAGCTCACCGCCCTGGAATGTGAGTGTATCGCACCAGCTGCGTGTGCGAATGCTTACCTCCCTTTTTGTATGTCTGCACCCTCAATACTCTTTTTTTTTCTTTTTAATGATACGTTTCCCTTCTACTTGTTACACCTCCCTGTGTCTGCAGAAATAGTTCAAAAAGATCTCCTCGTTCCTGCATTTTGTATGTGTGCCATAACCGCCTTCCACAATCCCTTTCATCCAAATTGTTTATTTCCCAAGCCCCCACAGATGAGCTGAGTCATTCAAACATAGGGCCAAGTCTGTGGAAAATCAGACTTGCCCTCCTGTTAGACAACAGCGGCACCTGCCATTCATGCAAAGTATGGCACACCATTCACCATTCACCACTGCAAAAAAGAAAACTTCACTTCACACTCTCTGAGTCGACACAATTGACAAAACACAAACATTAAACAAACCACAAACGTTTAACGAACACTTACAACATCTAATTGAGATCTCTGGCCCTAAAACGACGATTCACACAAAATCTGAAAGAAATGCGACGCAAAATATTTTTATATATAAAATAAACACCAGTGGCATTAATATGCTTCCGTATTCAACCTCTTTTTTTTTTTTTAGACGTCTTCGATCCTCGCTCCCAGGGCGATTCCACTACGCTATACCCCGCAAGTTTAGCGTAAGGCCCACTGGGATTGTTCACCTCAGCGTGAACTTCTGGCGACCCCCCCACGCCACCAGCGTACGATTTTCCGTATGATCTTCCAAAACAAGCGGCAGTCGTTTTTTCTACTCGCGAGCGGATGCGAAACAAGTTGAAACGACCTTTTCCAGCTACTCAGAGGATCAAACGCACCGTAAGCGCTTTTCCAAACAAGACCGTGAAACAAGACACCGGGACCGGACTACTCACTACCGGCACGAGTCAGCCGGAGTGAAACAAGCCCGTCGGCAGCGGCTACTCACGGCCTGAATGGAAACGCTTATCCTCAAACAGTAAGTAATAAAAACTTCGACGTTCGCTTGACCCGTGATTTATTTAAACGAACGTGTGCTCCTCGGCCGCACCAGGCGGGGAGCGGCCTTCGCCCCCCCCTGATCCCGAACCGAGCCTGCGCGCTTCTGTTTAAGCTGAAACCTGTGTCTGAGGAAATCCTCTCATAAACCAGATTAATTTTTATTAAGTTTACCAAGATCCCTTATCACGAGAGATTCTGTGGTACCTAAAGTGCAGTAAATTTGGATTCTGGGCCAAATTGTTGTTCTAGTTGAAACACGGTAACAACTTACCTTCTGTTGTTTTTGGGCCCCTGCACTGTCGGTCCACGAGCTCCTCGTCTGTTTCAGAGGTTCACCTGGGTCATCACGTCGGGGTCACCAAAACTGAAGGGATTTCAGTTCGAGCGTGTTCGAAATGACCAGGCGTCTCTTAAAAAATAGGATTTATTGATTAAGACACAGGTTTAAAACAGGTTAAACAGAATTTGAGCATTCATAAACAATTTCTTGTGCACAAGGAAATGTGAGCATTTTTGCCCTGACCTGTTGCGCCGAGGTGGTCAAAAGAATGCTGACGATGTCTTGTTCCTGTGGGAGTATATCATGCAGGCTTTTGCTTTTTCTGGTCTCTCATTGGCTTATGGCCTGATAGCGAGTCTTTGCAGCTCCCTGTTTATGACCTTGGAGATTTATGTCAGAAGTCTCCTCAGCCAGCTCTTTTGTTCTGCATGTCTGAGAGGTTTTTAAAGTATCAGACTCATGTGTTAGTGTATTATACTCATGTGTTTAGTGTCTTCTATCTCTAATGTGAATTAATGCCAGTTCCCAAGTGTGTGTGTGTTTGTTTTATAAGTGACTGTAGTCAAGTGTATGTTCTGAAGGTCTGTGAGTCCCAGAGCAAAGCAAACGTGCATGTCTCCCGAGCATGTTAACCCTTTATTTGCTGGATCTCAAAGTGTGCGTTCTAATGTTGTTTAATTGCATAAACATTTGTGAAGCCTGTAATTGCATAAACATTTGTGAAACACGTAATGGCATAAACATTTGTATAACAGCTGGACATACTTTGATTATAGAACACCTATTTATTGATTATATAACAGGTGTGTTCCCTGTTTAGAATGAGATTACCATATAGACCATCTAAGCGTGTGTATTTTCCTTCAGTTTCCATCAATGATTTTAGTTCTGCAGTGGCGGCTCTTAAATGGGGGGTTCCGCAGGGGTCCATCCTGGGTCCTCTCTTATTCTCCTAATACCTGCTGCCACTTGGTGCTATTTTCCGGAAACACAACATACCCTTCCACTTCTACGCCGATGACTGTCAAATTTACTTCCCCCTAAGACAAAATGGTACATGCTCTATTCAACCTCTGCTCGACTGCCTGGCTGACATCAGGGACTGGATGGCTTTAAATTTCTTAAGCTTCAACGATAAGAAGTCTGAAGCCATATTGTTCCTTCCCAATGACACAACCTCGAACCACTGCATCGACCTTTCTGCTCTACCCCTGTCTGAAAAACAAAAAGTCACAAATCTGGGAGTGATAATGGATCCTTCCATGAAACTCAACAGTCATGTAAACATGATCGTCAAATCCTGTTTTTTTCCAGCTGAGGCGACTGTCTAAGCTGAAGCCCATATTATCAAAAAATAACCTGGAGACAGTGATTCACACATTTATTACATCCAAGCTTGATTACTGTAATTCACTTCTGCTTGGCGTCAGTCAGGCCACCAGTGCACGATTACAACTGGTTCAGAACGCAGCAGCCCGATTTTTAACTAGTACACGCAAAAGTGAGCACATTACACCAGTCTTTGCCTCCTTGCACTGGCTACCGGTTCATCTTCAAATCCAGTTCAAAATTCTCATGCATGTCTACAAATCACTGAACAGTCTCGCCCCCGCCAATCACTCAGATTTGATACACCCATATGTCCCTCCATGTGCTTTGAGGTTAGAGGACCAGGTACTTTTAAGAGTTCCAGAAACTCGCCTTAAGCGCAGAGGTGACAGGGCCTTCTCTGTAGCTGGCCCTAGACTCTGGAACGAGTTACCGCTGCTCATCAAACAGGCCCTCTCCCTCTCAGTTTTCAAATTCCGGTTAAAAACTCACTACTATTCTGTTGCTTTCAACACCAGCTGATTTGTATTTGATCGTTTTATTTATGATCTGCAATGTTTTTATGTTTTTCGTGTTGTACTTCATTGTCTGTGTTGCCTGTTGCTCGTTTGTTTGTTCAGCACTTTGGTTTGGACTTGTTCCTTTTTAAAGTGCTTTATAAATAAAATAGTATGGTATGGTATCATTTTTTTTCATGGCCTGCGACCTATAGTCAGGTGCGACCTATATATGGCTTTTTATAAAATAAGCTGATTTGTAATCATTTATGAACAAAAATTAAACTGAGACACACTCTTACAAAAATGTCAGCTAACAAATATATATTTTTAGGTGTTTATCCTGCTAAAATTATTCATTTATTAAAGAAAAGTTCAGCTCAGACACATATTTGCTATAATTTTTTTATCAAACAATTAATTGTTTTTAAGTGTTAATCTTCTTAAAAGCCTTGCTGTGTGCTCCAGTGGAACTGACATTTGCAGTAGAGCTAAACACGGTCCACATTTTGCCGTAGATGCGACCTATATTCAGGTGCGACCTATATATGGATTTTTCCGATTCTTTGGCAATAATTGGACAATGCGACCTATACTCGGGTGCGACCTATAGTCCGAAAAATACAGTACTCCATTAGAGCATGAAATCTCTTCCACAACATTCTGTGGAAAAGTCTTTAGGATGTTCTTCTTCTAGTGGTGGTTAGTAAATAGCTTAAGGGAGCACTACCGCCACCAGGTGGTAAGAAGAGTTGGATTCTGGACCCCGCTTACAGAACAAGTACAGAAGTGTAAATGGAAACACAACCACACACGAGCTGACCCGAGCTGAACTGAACCGCACCATAACACTGGAAAAGGGGCATAGGTGTCTCTTTCAGAAAAGAGAGTTGATTAGCAGAGAGATTTAATTATCATAGTCAGAATGGAACCAGGGGTGGTCAGGATGTAGACTCATCCTGACTTTGGAGATTAACACACACAAAAGAAGTGGGTAGAAGACACAGTGTCTCTGAGGACGTTCTGTATCTTTGGGGGACACTTTTGTCTTTGATGAGGCCTTGGTTGGATAGACGCTACATAATTTATAATAAAAAAACTACAAGTATAAGGTTAGTTTCATTAAAACTAGGGATGCACAGACCCACTTAAAAAAAAACAACTTTAGATCAGATCACGATACCTAAATCTGGAAGTCGACCGCTATACAGATACTATTCATTATTGATTTTGTATGAGGCTGTAATAATCTCCTCTCTACAGGCAAGTACAATTTGTACAAACATAAGCATGCATGTCCAAAAACACAACTTGAGGTAAGTTTTAATGTTGGATAAGTTTCAAAGTTAGAATTAAAGCCTGCTAACACAAGACATGTTTTTATTGCTAGCTTAAAGTCAGAGTGAGTCACTCATAGTGTTTTACTGTCATACACACCAAATGTGGTACATGAGGTGGAATGAGATCATGTACACAGGGTCCTAGTTACATAACAAACAAAATGTAAAAGAAAAAACAATAATAAGGTCTAAGATATGAACTAAGAAAAACATCAACCAAATATACACTAAGCACTAATAACATAAAAACAATATGCTGAAGTGGATATTAAAGAAGTGGTTATTAAAGTGATTAATGGCTTCAAACATCTGCTAAGTTCATTGCAAAAACCAACGCAGACATGTTCCTGATTTTAGTATTTTACATCGCTTTATAATGTAGCTGTTTTGTTTTGTTTTGTATTTTTTAATTTTAAATAATTTTCTTTTATTTTTCCAGTTCATATGAGCCAGTTCAGCCGGCAGGGAATCACATGTGGAGATGCCAAACCACCACCTTCCAACATCAGTAGAAAAGAGAAAGATGCACTCACCACTCTTAGCAAAGACAAAAACATCATAATTCTCCCAGCAGACAAAGGAAGGTGCACAGTGATTTTGAACCAGAAAGACTATCATGAGAAAGTTATGTCACTCCTTAGTGACTTAACCACTTATGAACCGCTGAAAAGAGATCCAGGAAGTGGTTACAAGAAGAAGTTGATAGATTGCCTGAAAATTTTGAAGCAGGACAAGGCTATTGACAATATTCTGTACCACAGACTGTACCCAGGGGAGGCCACGCCAAGTCTGTATGGTTTACCCAAAATCCACAAACAAGGTGTACCTTTAAGACCAATTGTTAGCATGATTAACTCTGTCACTTACAATGTTTCCAAATATCTGGCATCTGTACTCATCCCTTTAGTTGGCAGCTCAGAACACCACATACAGAACACCATGGACTTTGTGGATAAGGTGAGGGATGTCATCATGGAGACTGATGAAACAATGGTCTCTTTTGATGTCACATCACTCTTTACGTGCATTCCTGTTGATGAAGCAGTAGAGGTGGTCTGTTTAAGGTTAAAATCAGACACCACTCTGAGCAACAGGACCACACTTTCCACAGAACAACTGTGTCAACTCTTGAAACTGTGCCTGCAGTCAACCTACTTCACATATGGGGAGCAATATTATAGGCAGAAACATGGGTGTGCTATGGGGTCTCCAGTTTCTCCTATTGTTGCCAACCTGTACATGGAGGAGGTAGAAAAGAGAGCTTTGACATCCTTTTCAGGGAGACCACCAAGTCATTGGTTCAGGTATGTTGACGACACCTGGGTTAAAATTAAATCTCAGGAAGTCCAACATTTCACTGATCACATCAACTCTGTGGATAAATATATCAAGTTCACACGAGAAGATGTAAAAAATGGCAGGTTGGCTTTCTTGGACTGTGAGGTCTCAGTTTCTGATAGAGGAAATTTGCAAACTGAGGTGTACCGCAAACCCACCCACACAGACCAGTATTTACAGTTTGACTCCCATCACCCTCTGGAGCACAAGTTAGGAGTCATCAGGACTCTGTACCACAGAGCAGACAGCGTCCCCACTAACTCAGGAGCCAGACAGAAGGAGAAATCACACACAAAACAGGCTCTAGAGAAATGTGGATATCCTAACTGGGCCTTCCTGAAAGCAGAGAAGAAACCCAAACAGGACTCCAGCCAGCCATCAGGTGAAAAGAAGGAACCCAGACCCAGACCAGTGGTCATTCCGTATGTTGCGGGAGTTTCAGAGACATTGAGACGTTTATTTTCTAAACACAACGTCCCAGTGGCTTTTAAACCCCAAAATACATTACGGCAAAGACTGGTTCATCCCAAAGATCCAGTCCCCCGGCACAAACAGAGTAATATTGTGTATGCTGTTCAGTGTCAGGAGGGCTGTGATCAGTCTTACATCGGGGAAACTAAACAGCCACTGGCCAAAAGGATGGCCCAGCACAGAAGATCAACATCATCAGGTCAGGACTCTGCAGTCTACACTCATCTCCAGGCCAGCGGTCACTCTTTCAGGGATGAAGATGTTCACATCCTTGATAGAGAGGAACAATGGTTTGAGAGAGGAGTAAAGGAGGCCATCTTTGTGAAAAGAAACCGTCCATCATTAAACAGAGGTGGAGGCCTCCGGGTTCAACTGTCCCCCACTTACAATGCTGTTATTGCTAGTATCACTCAGCCCTCTGTGAATAGCAAACAACCATCAGGGTGTTAACGATCCATCGTCAGGCTGATGGTCCTCCTTGCTCATGTGAGCAGCTGGTTTCAGGCTGTCATCAGCCAACTGGTTGATCCACTGTGGGAGGGTGCTATTTATAAGACTGAGCTGAATACAGCTTCTCAGACTGAGGAAGTCTTTCGGACGAAAGACGAAACGTTTCTACAGTTTTTTTTTTTGCTTTGTTTTGTATTATTTTATGAATGTCCAGAGGACCAGACTTAGCTTTTTTAGATTTTTCTACCTGGATTATTGAGCATGCATCAGGGCACATGTGGAGATGTTTCAGCAGACATAGAAATTCATCATGGATCGGAAATCTCTGCAGATTGTATCAGAAAAATCTGATAGGTAAATTATGCTGGTATAGGAGGCCGAGGCCAATACTGATACTGGATCAGCCCCACCCTTAAAACACAATTAGTTCATCTGCATTAGAAATCTGATAATTAACCAAGTAACTAACTGATTAAATAACAATTCTCTCAAGAATTACATGAAAAACATTTCATGGGGTCTGACTGTTTAAAAAACAATTTGATTGGTTGGTTGGTTCTCTCCACATATTGCACAACCACTGAACCAGTATTTTAGAACCAACATCTATAGTCCAAATTATGATCTAAGGTTTAATTAGTTTGTTTTTTAAGTATTCTTGAGAAATTAGGAACAAATCATCGATTAGGAACTTGTTCAAAAATTGTTACAGAATATATTTTACAAAATCAAAATTATTTTTATTTGTGTGTTAAAACACCAGTTGCATCTCATGGCCTATAATACATCCATCCATCCATCTATTGTCTTCCGCTTATCCGGGGTCGGGTCGCGGGGGTAGCAGCCTAAGTAGGGAGGCCCAGACTTCCCTCTCCCCAGCCACTTGGAGCAGCTCCTCCGGGGGAATCCCAAGGCGTTCCCAGGCCAGCCGAGAAACATAGTCCCTCCAGCGTGTCCTGGGTCTTCCTCTGGGTCTCCTCCCGGTGGGACATGCCCGGAACACCTCACCAGGGAGGCGTCCAGGAGGCATCCTAACCAGATGCCCGAGCCACCTCAACTGGCTCCTCTCGATGTGGAGAAGCAGCGGCTCTACTCCGAGTCCCTCCCGGATGACTGAGCTTCTCACCCTATCTCTAAGGGAGAGTCCAGACACCCTGCGGAGAAAACTCATTTCAGCCGCTTGTATCCGAGATCTCGTTCTTTCGGTCACAACCCAAAGCTCATGACCATAGATGAGGGTGGGAACGTAGATCGATCGGTAAATTGAGAGCTTTGCCTTTTGACTCAGCTCTCTCTTCACCACGACAGACCGGTACAGCGCCCGCTTCACTGCGGACGCTGCACCTATCCGCCTATCAATCTCACGCTCCAGTTTTCCCTCATTCATGAACAAGACCCCGAGATACTTAAACTCCTCCACTTGGGGCAGGACCTCCTACCTGACCCGGAGAGGGCACACTACCCTTTTCCGGCTCAAGACCATGGCCTCGAATTTGGAGGAACTGATCCTCATCCTGGCCGTATCACACTCTGCTGCAAACCGCTCCAGTGAAAGCTGTAGAGCAAGACCTGATGAAGCCAATAGGACCACATCATCTGCAAAAAACAGAGAAGCGATTCTAAGACCACCAAAACGGATCCACTCAACACCTTGACTGCGCCTAGAAATTGTGTCCATAAAAGTTATGAACAGAATCGGTGACAAAGGGCAACCTTGGCGGAGTCCAACTCCCACCGGAAATGAGCCTGACTTACTGCCGGCAAAGCGGACCAAGCTCTGACACCAGTCGTACAGGGACCTAACAGCCCGTATCAAAGGGCCTAGTACCCCATACTCCCAGAGTACCCCCCACAGAAACCCTAGATGGACACAGTCGAATGCCTTCTCCAAGTCCACAAAGCACATGTAAACTGGTTGGACAAACTCCCACGCACCCTCCAGGACCCTGTTGAGGGTGTAGAGCTGGTCCAGTGTTCCACGACCAGGACGAAAACCACACTGCTCCTCCTGAATCCGAGGTTCGACTATCCGACGGACCCTCCTCTCCAGAACCCCTGAATAGACCTTACCAGGGAGGCTTAAGAGTGTGATCCCCCTATAGTTGGAACACACCCTACGGTCCCCCTTTTTGAATAGGGGAACCACCACCCCAGTCTGCCAATCCAAGGGAACTGCCCCCGATGTCCACGCGATATTGCAGAGTCGCGTAAGCCAACACAACCCTACAACATCCAGAGCCCTAAGGAACTCCGGGCGAATCTCATCCACCCCTGGAGCCCTGCCACCGCGGAGCTTTTTAACCACCTCGGTGACCTCAGCACCAGAGATTGGAGAGCCCGACCCAAAGTCCCCAGGCTCCGCTTCCTCAGTGGAAGACGTGCCAGTAGGATTGAGGAGGTCTTCGAAGTACTCCGCCCACCGACTCACAACATCCCGAGTTGAGGTCAACAGCACGCCATCCCCACCATAAATGGTGTTGGTCGCGTACCGCTTTCCCCCCCTGAGACGTCGGATGGTGGACCAGAATCGCCTCGAAGCCGTACGGAAGTCATTCTCCATGGCCTCTCCGAACTCCTCCCACGCCCGAGTTTTTGCCTCAGCAACCACCCGAGCCGCATGCCGCTTGGACTGCCGGTACCTATCAGCTGCTTCCGGGGTCCCACAGGCCAAAAAGGCCCAATAGGACTCCTTTTTCAGCCTGACAGCATCCCTCACCGCCGGTGTCCACCACCGGGTTCGAGGGTTGCCACCACGACAGGCACCAACAACCTTGCGGCCACAGCTCCGATAAGCTGCCTCGACAATAGAGGCGCGGAACATGGCCCACTCGGACTCAATGTCCCCCGACTCCCTCGGAACGTGTTCAAAGCTCTCCCGGAGGTGGGAGTTAAAGCTCCGTCTTACGGGAGACTCTGCCAGACGTTCCCAGCAGACCCTCACAATACGTTTGGGTCTGCCAGGTCTGACCGGCATCCTCCCCCACCATCGGAGCCAACTCACCACCAGGTAGTGGTCAGTTGACAGCTCCGCCCCTCTCTTCACCCGAGTGTCCAAGACATGCGGCCGCAGATCAGATGAGACGACAACAAAGTCGATCATCGAACTGCGACCTAGGGTGTCCTGGTGCCAAGAGCACATATGGACACCCTTATGCTTGAACATGGTGTTCGTTATGGATAATCCATGACGAGCACAGAAGTCCAATAACAGAACACCACTCAGATTCAGATCAGGGGGGGGCGTTCCTCCCAACCACACCCCTCCATGTCTCACTGTCATTGCCCACGTGAGCGTTGAAGTCCCCCAGTAGAACAAGGGAGTCCCAGGAGGCACTTTCCAATACCCCCTCCAAGGACTCCAAAAAGGGTGGGTAATCTGAGCTGCCGTTTGGCGCATAGGCACAAACAACAGTCAGAGCCCGTCCCCCCACACGTAGGCGAAGGGAGGCTACCCTCTCGTTCACCGGGGTGAACCCCAACGTACAGGCACCAAGATGGGGGGCAACAAGTATGCCCACTCCTGCTCGGCGCCTCTCACCAGGGGCAACTCCAGAGTGGAAGAGTGTCCAACCCCTCTCAAGGAAACTGGTTCCAGAGCCAGAGCCATGCGTTGAGGTGAGTCCGACTATTTCTAGCCGGAACCTCTCAACCTCACACACTAGCTCAGGCTCCTTCCCCACCAGAGAGGTGACATTCCATGTCCCAATGGCCAGCTTCTGTAGCCGAGGATCAGACCGCCAGGGTCCCCGCCCTCGGCCACCACCCATCCCACATTGCACCCGACCCCTTTGGCCCCTCCCACAGGTGGTGAGCCCATGGGTGTATAATAATTATTTTAATATTTTCTGTTGGAAAGTTTCCACTCCAGTGTGGACTCTCATGTGTCTGTTTAAACGGTCCTTCAGACTAAATCTTTGTCCACAAAGTTCATAAGGAAACGGCTTGTCTCCTGTGTGGACTCTCATGTGTATATTTAAATGTGTCTTATGTAAGTATAGACGCAGAAAAGGCTTTTGATAGTGTAAATTGGACATTCCTGTACAAAGTACAGTACTAGAAAAATTTGGATTCAATGAAAAATTTGTTAATTGTATTAAATCAATATACCAGGAACCAGCAGCAAGAATAAAAATAAATGGTAGTCTGACAGGAAGAATAAAACTAGAGAGAGGTACAAGACAAGGCTGCTGTCTCTCCCCAAGTCTGTTTGCATTGTTTATTGAACCACTTGCACAGATGATCAGACAAGAGGATGATGTGAAAGGAGTGGAAATAGGAAGTGAGGAACACAAAATAGGGTTATTTGCAGACGACGTATTATTATTTTTAAAACAACCTAATGTTAGCTTCCTAAAAACAATGAGACTCTTAGAGAACTATGGAAGCTTCTCAGGATACAAACTTAATGTTACAAAAACACAAATTCTATCAATAAACTACTCTCCACCACAAGAGATTAGAGATGCATTCAATCTGAAGTGGAATGAAAAATGTATGAAATACTTGGGGGTAAACCTTACAAAAAGAATAGATACACTTTATGACGCAAACTACACAAAAATAAACTTACATATTAGGAAAGATTTGGATAGATGGTCAGGAGTTGGTTTGGATCTTGGATCAAGAATAAAGATAATTAAGATGAATATTTTACCAAGACTTTTATACTTGTTCCAATCCTTGCCAGTGATAATCCCACAAAATCAATTCATAGAATGGGACAAGTGGATTTCGAGGTTTATATGGAGAGGGAAGAAACCCAGGATTAGATACAAAACTCTGCAGCTCCCAAAAGATAAAGGAGGTTTGGCTCTACCAAGTCTCAAAGAATATTTTTATGCAGCACAACTCAGACCTCTGATATGCTGGTGCAATGATGAACATGTTTCAAAATGGAAAAGCCTGGAAATGGATATGAAAGGTATAGAGGTGAGAAATTTAATATCTCACAAAACATTATTGGGCAAATTAGAAAATCAACTGGATTCAATAACCAAAACTACAATTGAAATATGGAACACAGTGGTAGATAGATATAAATTGGAAAAAGAAACAAGGATCTTGAGCTGGTTTGCTTGGGATTCAAGGTTCATACCGGGTACCCATGATAAAGGGTTTAAACAGTGGGCAAATAAAGGTATAACAGTGATGTGTAAGATGATTGAAAGGGGTAAGCTGCAGAGTTTTGAGAATCTAAGGGAAAAATTTGGATTGGAAGAGCAAGAAAGGTATCGGTACTTACAAATTAGACATTACTATGAAAAGGAGGTAAAAACTGACACAACAAGCGAAATTATTGAAGCCTTTCGGAAGGCCTATGAGGGAAAAAAATGTAGAATAATTTCAACTTTATACAGAGGTCTGATGGCAGGAAAGAAAACTTCCTCACTATATATTAAAGAAAAATGGGAAAAAGAAATGCAGGAACAAATAACTGAGGAAGAATGGTTAAACATCTGTAAAACGCAGTGTACGGCCACCAGCTCCAGGTTCTGGAGAGAATTTAATTGGAAAAATATCATTAGATTCTTTATAACACCAAAACTTCAGAAGAAAATGGCATCCAGCACGCAACCGTGCTGGAGATCCTGTGGACACAGAGATGTGGACCATGTACATATATTTTGGTCATGTCAAAAAATAAAAGGGTATTGGGATAAAATATGGCTTACTTTGAATAAAATACTACAATATGAAATACCCAAAACATGCAAAATACTTTATTTGGGAAATATTTCACACAAAATCATACAAAAAGAGGATGAATACCTGATTAAGATATTGTTAACAGCAAGTAAAAAAGCCATCACAAGAATGTGGTATAAAGTGGATCCACCGACTGTGGAGCGGTGGCTGAGCACTGTGGAAGAGATATTTGTAATGGAAAAACTCACTCATAAATTAAGACTGCAAGAGGCGCAGTTTAACGAAAAGTGGGAAAAATGGACTTATTACAGAAAGAATACACCACCTTCTCAACTGGACAATGAGAGCACTGGAAAATTAACCATTGATTAAGACTGTATGTATATTGTACTTCTTCACTGCAAATATTTTAAGAAAATTGCAATAAAAAAAAAAAAAAAAAAAAGTGTCTTATGACTAATTCTATGTCCACAAAGATCACAAGGAAATGGCTTGTCTCCTGTGTGGACTCTCATGTGTATGTTTACATTTGTCTTGTGACTAAACCTATGTCCACAAAGTTCACAAGGAAAGGGCTTGTCTCCTGTGTGGACTCTCATGTGTGAGTTTAAACTTGCCTTCTGACTAAATCTTTGTCCACAAAGTTCACAAGGGAATGGCTGTTCCCCTGTGTGGACTCTCATGTGTGAGTTTAAATGTATCTTACAATTAAACCTTTGTCCACAAAGATCACATGGAAACGGCTTGTCTCCTGTGTGGACTCTCATGTGTTTGTTGAAATCTGCCTTATGACTAAATCTATGTCCACAAACATCACAAGGAAATGGCTTGTCTCCTGTGTGGACTCTCGTGTGTGAGTTTAAACTTGCCTTCTGACTAAATCTATGTCCACAAACATCACATGGAAATGGCTTGTCTCCTGTGTGGACTCTCATGTGTCTGTTTAAATGCATCTTATGATTAAATCTTTGTCCACAAAGTTCACATGGAAATGGCTTGTCTCCTGTGTGGACTCAAATGTGAGAGTTTAAACTTGCCTTCCGACTAAATCTTTGTCCACAAAGTTCACAAGGAAATGGCTTTTCTCCTGTGTGGACTCTCATGTGTGCGTGTAAACTTGCCTTCTGACTAAATCTTTGTCCACAAAGTTCACAAGGAAATGGCTTTTCTCCTGTGTGGACTCTCATGTGTGAGTGTAAACTTGCCTTCTGACTTAATCTTTGTCCACAAAGTTCACATGGAAAAGGCTTGTCTCCTGTGTGGACTCTCATGTGTCTGTTTAAATGCGTCTTACGATTAAATCTTTGTCCACAAAGTTCACATGGAAATGGCTTGTCTCCTGTGTGGACTCTCATGTGCTTGTTTAAATCTGCCTTATGACTAAATCTATGTCCACAAAGATCACAAGGAAACGGCTTGTCTCCTGTGTGGACTCTCATGTGAGAGTTTAAACTTGCCTTCCGACTAAATCTTTGACCACAAAGTTCACAAGGAAATGGCTTTTCTCCTGTGTGGACTCTCATGTGATAGTTTAAACTTGCCTTCTGACTAAATCTTTGTCCACAAAGTTCACAAGGAAATGGCTTTTCTCCTGTGTGGACTCTCATGTGTGAGTGTAAATTTGCCTTCTGACTAAATCTTTGTCCACAAAGTTCACATGGAAACGGCTTGTCTCCTGTATGGACTATCATGTGCGAGTTTAAATTTGCCTTCCGACTAAATCTTTGTCCACACTGTTCACAAGGAAACGGTTTGTCTCCTGTGTGGACTCTCATGTGTTTGTTTAAAATTGCCTTCTGACTAAATCTTTGTCCACAAAGTTCACATGGAAATGGCTTGTCTCCTGTGTGGACTCTCATGTGTTTGTTTAAATTTGCCTTCTGACTAAATCTTTGTCCACAAAGTTCACAAGGAAATGGCTTGTCTCCTGTGTGGACTGTCATGTGTGAGTTTAAACTCGCCTTCTGTCTAAATCTTTGTTCACAATGTTCACAAGGAAACGGCTTGTCTCCTGTGTGGACTCTTCTGTGTATGTTTAAATTGGTCTTACGATTAAATCTTTGTCCACAAAGATCACATGGAAATGGCTTGTCTCCTGTGTGGACTCTCATGTGTATGTTTAAATCTGCCTTATGACTAAATCTATGTCCACAAAGATCACAAGGAAATGGCTTGTCTCCTGTGTGGACTCTAATGTGTGTGTTTAAAGCATCCTTCCGACTAAATCGTTGTCCACATATTTCACATGGAAATGGTTTGTCTCCTGTGTGGACTCTCATGTGTTTGTTTAAACTTCCCTTATGACTAAATCTATGTCCACAAAGATCACAAGGAAATGGCTTGTCTCCTGTGTGGACTCTCATGTGTCTGTTTAAACTTGCCTTCTGACTAAATCTTTGTCCACAAAGATCACAAGGAAATGGCTTGTCTCCTGTGTGGACTCTCATGTGTTTGTTTAAATTTGATTTGGAAGTAAATCTTTTACCACAGTCATCACAGCTTATTGATTTTGGCCTTGCCTGGACTTTCCTGCATGACTCTACATTTTTCTTCTCTCCAACACATTTCTTATTAAGCAGACATCTTGAAGACTTCACTCCTGAATGACTTGTCATGTGTCTTTGAAGAGTCCGGTTACTGACATACTGCTTACCACACTCAGAGCAGCTCAAAGATTTGTTGACAGTTTTTACTTCTGATTCAGGAGCCCTGCTCTCCTTCCAGTCTTTCATACTGTCTTCACGTTCTGATTCAGAGACTGATGAGTTCTTTAGCAGAGTCAGGATTGGTCATTTCACCATCATCTTCATCGTCCTCGTTAACATCAGTCTTTGGAGATGGAACTGTCTTTGTGAATCTTTAAATCTGGGTTCCTGGTAAAAAAAAAAATATATATATATATCCTCCTCAGTCTTTAAAGAAACTGTAGTGACCTAAAATCTGATATCAGTCTCCTCCATATTAAGTTGGTCACCCACCAGACTGGTCTAAGGGTCTTTTCTTCCACTTTATGATAAGAGGCTCTGGGTCCTGCTGGTCAACATCAGGCCTTCAGTCTTGAGGAGCTTCTTCTTCTTAATCAGCTCTAAACAGAGGCAGGAACCAATGAAACAAATGAACAATGAAGAGAACTTTTGAAAGTCCATCAGCCCGGCAGAGCTTTACGATCTGCCAGTCAACACCTGCTTGAGGTGCCTCGCTCAAGGTACAAACAATGGGGAGACCGGTCCTTTTCTGTTGCCGGACCAAAAGCCTGGAACAGTCTCCCCCTTCAGCTGCATGCCACCTCTGATCTGACTCTGTTCAAAACCAGACTGAAGACCCACTTGTTCAAAAAAGCTTTCAGTGTGTAACTTTTATTATTTTTGGTATTTTAGTATGTAGCATTTTTTATTTCCATTGCCTTCTTTTATTGCTGTTGTTTTTATTCTATTTTCACTGTTTTATTGTTCCAGTTTATTCATCTTTTTATCCTGTTAAGCACCTTGGTCAATGCAAGGCATTGTAGGAAGGTGCTATACAAATAAAGTTTATTATTATTATTATTATTATTATTATTATTATTATTATTATTATTATTATTATTATTATTATTATTATTATTATTATAAAAACTCCAAAAATGGTGCAGTACCAGTTTCGGCCGCTATGGGCGCTAAGAAACCCTTTATAGTACCTACACTGTTGACATCTGCCTGGTCCAAAAATGGTGCAGTACCAGTTTCGGCCGCTATGGGCGCTAAGAAACCCTTTACAGTACCTACACTGTTGACATCTGCCTGGTCCAAAAATGGTGCAGTGACACAGAAGATGAAGACTTCAATGGTTTTGAATAAATAAATAAAAACCATAAAATAAATACAGTATCTGTTTCTGTCATCATTTTAAACTGAGACACGTTTTTTACTGTAATGTCAGCTAATAAAAATATATTTTTATGTGTTTATCTTTAAAGATAAATGATGAAAGACACAAAATATACAAAAATTATGTTCATTTATTAATGAAAAGTTCAACTAAGACACATCAAACAAAATACTGTAGTTTTTATGTGATAATCTTGTCAAAAGTCCTTCCAAACAATTTGGCAGCCAGTCCATTTTGGGCAAAACACCAGTTCACGTGAGGTGCGACCTATAGGCCGGTGCGACTTATAGGCCGGTGCGACTTATACATTGATTTTTCCATTTAATTGGGCATAATTAGGTTGGTGCGACTTATACTCCGGTGCGACTTATACGCCAACGAATACGGTATACGTAAAGTATTAAATAAATCCTTTGGTTTTTGTAATTTCATCCTTTTAGGATCATTTTAGTTACTTTTCATTAAATCTGTTGACTGCCTATAGAAATTTGGAATTGGTTTAATTTATTTTGGGTTATGCAAGAAAAAAGAAATTACTATTTGTTTTTTGAAACAATATTGAAGTAAATTAAGCTTAATTGACTCTTATATGAATTAAACTTGGATACAACTTGGAAGTGCACTTTAAAACTTGATCTGTAACTTTAATTTGATATGTACTGTTGATGTGGTCTTTGAATTGAAGTTATAATAATAATAATAAAATAATAATAATAATAAACTTTATTTGTATAGCACCTTCCTGCAATGCCTTGCATTGACCAAGGTGCTTAACAGGACATTTGAATGATTCTTGAAAAATACCTGCTGGAATTATTTTATTTGTTTTTGTGAATGTTTAACTATGTGAATGTTTAACTATTTTTGATAACAGTTTAGTCCTGTGTATATAGTAATGCTAATTTTTGTTTTGTTTATGACCTTGTTTAGGTCAGGGGTTTTTTCACCCCCTGTTCCCACCCAGGATGGCAAGCTACCGGATCACCGCAGCTGTGCGGTAGGACTTAAATTGCACCAAACTATTTGTTTTTTTCTGGACATATTACCCTGGATCATGAACTACAAACTACCAGATTATTGATTGATGGACCTTTAATCATCCGGGATTCAAGAACTGATTTAAAATAGAAAAAAAAAGAACTCTTGGGTGTAATCAGGGTCTGTTTTGTTCTGTGTATTTTGTCTATTGGTTGTAATTAGGGTCTGTTTTGTTCTGTGTATTTTGTCTATTGGTTATACTCAAAGAAAATGATTATTATTACAAACAATATTATTATCAGAGTCAGAGAGTCTTTATTGTCATTTGCACCGCATGTAGTACATGTGATGAGATGAGATTATGTACACGGGGTCCCAGTTACATCCAACAACAAAATGTAAGAGAAAAACAGTAATAACATCTAGGATATGGACCGCTAGTTGGCAGTGTAGTGCAAATATTGCATAACTTACTGGCTACCAATTGTTGAATTTAATTAGCGGATTAGAATTAGCTTCCCCTAATTTTCATAAGACATTAGTGCTTTTGAAATTGCGGACATAAATAAATTAATTAGTGCTTTAGAAATAGCGGAACTAATTTTTGGATTAGCGTTGCCCAACACTGGAAATTAGTAAATAAACTAATCAGGTTTAAACTACCGTATTTCCGCCCTATAAGTTGCATTGTCCAATTTGAACTTAGAAACGCTAAGTCTAACACCCACAACAAAAAAAACTAACCTTAACAACCGTTTAAATCCACGAGATTTAATTTGACCTCTGTTATAAAGTTGAGACCTGTTTTTCTTGTGTGTTGCACTTTGGAATCTGACGACAAGAGTGTGTCGAAGCAGTGAAACGTTGTTTCCTTGTTGTTTAGTCATTACTGTTGTCATTAGTTGAGATATTGTTTTGGTTCTGAACACTCCCAGCCAAAAAGGTTTTGTACAGGTAGTCCCCGACTTACGAGCGAGTTCCGTCCCTAGGGGGCGCTCGTATGTCAAAAATTCGTAAGTAGGATCACATAGTAAAAAAAAAATATATATATATATATATATTTTTTTTTTTTTTTTTTTTTTAAATAAATGAATACATGTACAGTACTGGACAGTCACCAAGCACTTAGCCTATCCTAACACAGTTTTTAAAGATGAAGGAATAAGTTGAATTGTCTCCCTTTCACATAAAGGGAGCAAGCTCCCTATGGAGCCTGCAGGGAGGAGGGAGACAATTCAACTGACTCCTTCATCTTTAAAAACTGTGTTAGGATAGGCTAAGTGCTTGGTGACTGTACAGTACTGTACATTTATCTATTTATTAAAAATATACAGTATATACAGTATTTTTATTTTTTTATTGTTTTTTATTTATAAATAGATAAATGTACAGTACTGTACAGTCACCAAGCACTTAGCCTATCCTAACACAGTTTTTAAAGATGAAGGAGTCAGTTGAATTGTCTCCCTCCTCCCTGCAGGCTCCATAGGGAGCTTGCTCCCTTTATGTGAAAGGGAGACAATTCAACTTATTCCTTCATCTTTAAAAACTGTGTTAGGATAGGCTAAGTGCTTGGTGACTGTCCAGTACTGTACATGTATTCATTTATTTAAAAAAAAAAAAGTAAAAAAAAAAATATATTTTTTATATATTTATTTTAATTAATTTATTTTTTATGAGATGCATGCTCTTAAGTCCGGGACCTCGTAAGTCAGAGCGCTCGTAAGTCGGGGACTACCTGTATTAACATTGGTTAATGCATAATATGGATTTAACTACATGCAGTCATTTGTTACATCTCAATCGATGAAGAGTCACTGTACAGTAGTTTAAAGCTACTCAAAATACCATAAACTACACTGGTCTCACAATTTCTAAATTGAACCGATTCGATCGATTCTATTCTAGATTATCTATTCATTTTGATGAGTCTCGCCATAGACTTCCAAATTTATTAGGAATACCAAATCCTACGTTGTCCGTCTAAAAGCCAACAGACATTTAGACCAAACTATATTTCCTTTTTCTATTTTAGTTTAACCTAAACTAAGTAA
>JBBPBX010065439.1:0-13284 GCA_038048925.1 Garcialebias charrua | reverse complement strand
CTAAAGGGTCAGGCTAAAGGGTCAGCGGGGCCTAAAGGGTCAAGGTCAGGCTAAAGGGAGAAGGGAGCGGGTCAGGCCAAAGGGAGAAGGTCAGGCTAAAGGGTCAGCGGGACCGCTGAAAGTGACAAACTGCATGAGTAAGTTCAGAGATGACAATGGGTCTCTCGAAGTTGTCAGCCATCTCTTGACCGATGGTAGGAATCTCCAAGGCATTAAAAAAAGTCATCAAAGTCAGTCTCAGAGGGAGAGTATTCTGATGAGTATAATGTCTTATAAAATCCTTGAAGGCTAGATTAATTTCCAATGGGTCAGCGGTGACACCTTGAGTAGTTTTGATTTGTGAGATGTGACGGGAGGCTGACCTGAGACGAATTTGATGAGCCAGGAGTTTACCAGCCTTATCTCCATGTTCATAGAACTGGGCTCCAGACTGGAGTAACATCTCAGTGGTATGTCGTGTCATGAGCACATCGAATTCAGCTTGTAACATAAGGCAAGTTATATATATATATATATATATATATATATATAGTATATATATATGTATATATATATAAATATATATATGTATATATATATATTAGGGGTGTAACGGTACGCTAAAATCACATTTCGGTTCGGTTCAACTACAAGGAGGGCTCGGTTCGGTTTATTTTCGGTTTATTTTCGGTACAAAAAAAAGACAAAATAAAGACTTACAAAATGTTTATTTTGAAAATATGCCAAAAATATGTTTGTATTGTATTGTAGTAATAAATAAAAGTGGCAAGTAACAGTTGTGGACCCGTCCTGTCATAATCACACTCTCAGAGGCCAGTGGGTTGGATGAAGTAGTTCTTTACTGCAAAATGAGTGGTTCACAGCACAAAGAAACTGTAGTTAGCTCCTCTACTGGTGTGGCCATCACAGCAGAGAGCTGACCAACTGTGTGTAAAACTTTTCTTACAACAATTTCAGACAATACTGTACTCTTTTTAACATATGATCGTATAGTGGTTTTAAAATTAACATGGATTTAATGTAATCTGGTTTTAACCCTATTTTAGCTTAACATCCTTTTTCTCCTTTTTATTAGTTTTTATAAATGAAATAAGAAAATAGAAAAATAAATACAGACAGCGGTCAAAATGAAATATTAAATTATTCTACAGCGCCCTCTGATGGTTCACAAAAAAATAACAGTTCACGTTGTGTCATAAATGAAATAAGAAATTAGAAAATTAAAGACAGGCAGCCGTCAAAATGAAATATTAAATTGTCTTACAGCACCCTCTGGTGGTTCACAAAAAAATAGCAGTTAACGTTGTGTCGTCATGGCAACAACCAGCCGTTACTGTACAAGATATAACCGTTAACATAACGGACTTAACTCTGAACATTTTATATAACAAATTACCTGCAAAATGAGTGGTTCACAGCACAAAGAAACTGTAGTTAGCTCCTCTACTGGTGTGGCCATCTAGAGAAAGTAGCATTTATGAATTTATTCTCTTATGAGCAACTCATACAAAACCAAACTTGTATCAACAGTTTTCTATCAACGGTTATGTAGCAACACAATGTTGATGCATAACTGTATATTACAATAAACTGTATATTATGATAAATTTCACATTAGCTTTGTAGCATACTTAATGATACTTTTGTAAAATAACCGAACTGTATGACTTACCACAGCAGAGAGCTGACCAACTGTGGGGAACTTCCGGTTTTACGTCATATTTATAGCCAACCAGTAGAGGGCGCTTATAAACCACACACTGCAGGACAACTATAATACATATTTTAGCAAGAATTTCACTACAAAATAATCAAAGTGTTTATACCTGTTACATACACCCCCCTGAAATTCTGCTAAATATGAAGAGTAATTCCTCAGACCAAACAAAACAAAGCAAAAAAAAAAATGGGTGTATAAAGGTAAAAGCAAACAAAAACTGTAATACCAGGAACAAAACTGGATATATCTGTCAGTTCAAAAACTCTCCCATAAAGGAGTATATAAAGAAAGGAGGTGATCAAACTCCTTACTAAACACAGACTCAAAGGTGCCTGTTACACCCCTGAATTGTAAACACTGTTCCTGTAACCTCAAAAGTACTACTCAAGCATTCTTTTGAATAGCACACACATAACCCTGTTACTTAAACCGAAAGTGCACTTGAAAAGAACTGAATCAGGGAACTAACTGACACCGCAGATAAAGAAGCCTCATCAACTGCATGGTCATTCATCTCACAAACAAGACGTCTGGGGGGCTTGATTGACCCACGGTCCCTAAGAACATGACGTTTAGGTCGTGTGGAAGCAACCTGAAGTCTGGAACCTGGAATGGAAGTGTCTGAACAGCCACCTTCCAGAGCAGTTGTTACAGGGCCATCAATGTCTAGAGGATTGTCAATAGGAAGGGCTAAGTCTGTGAGGACATTGTCAGGAGAGGACATGTCTGGGTAATGTCGAGACTCTTCCACATCGTCAACCGTTGAGTGGGTAACATCATGGACAGGGATTAGATGACTGGTTGGATTGGATGTGGCAATCGTGAGATGGTCAGACTGGGTGGCACTGGATCTCCGGTCAAATGAGTCGCTATCTTCTGAAAGGATTCCATCATCGCCAGTCTGCATTAGCCAGTTGACTGTGCGAACATCACTGTCTTCCATTATGTCAGGTACATTAGGGTATAGACCACTTCCATGTGTAGCGGCATCACTGACAGAGTGCACAGATTTACAGTCATCATCCTCGCAGGGCAAGAAGCTAACAGAGAGTAGCAGGTTCCTGTGGACAACTCTCTCTCTACCTGTTAGAACATCCTTGACTCTGTAGACATTGATATCTGGCTTGACTGACACAACCTCATAAGGGGTAGACTCCCATCTGTCCGCAGTCTTTCGTTTACCCGGCACACCTCTGTTGGCGATTAGTACTCTGTCCCCAACAACGAGAGGTGAACCCTTGACCTTGCGGTTGTACAACCTGGCATGACGAGCCTGGGCTTTTGCACTGCTCTTCTGTGCAATCTGAGCAGCCTCATGTAGACCTCTCTTCATGTGAGAAACAAAGTCCGAGTAATTGACAACAGCATCATTGGTGAGGGCATGTTGAAACATGACGTCAACGGGTAGACGAGGGATCCTTCCAAACACAAGGTAGAATGGTGCAAACCCTGTTGTCAATTATATAATATAGGAGAAGGAGATGTTGCATACAGGTCATCGATTTGGGAGATGCATCGTGTCAAAGTGTTAATTTTTTTCTCTTCGCAGCTTATTTTCATACTTGACATAGGAAATAATTTCCCCTCTAATAAAGGCTTTAAGTGTCTCCCAGAGCAGTGAGGCCGATACCTCAGGTCCTTTATTGGTTTCTAGGAAAAAATCTATTTGTCGTGTCACAAAGGCTATACATTTTTCATTAGACAGTAATCGGGTGTTAAGCCTCCACGGTGGTCGCTCAATGGAGCGGGAGCCAAATCTAATATTTATAGAGACTGGGGCATGGTCTGAGCGAACAATAGCATCATATTTGCGCCCAGTAAGAAGGGACAACAGTCTGTTGTCAATCAAGAAAAAGTCAATACGGGTAAAAGTATGATGGACTGGGAAAAAAAAGAGAAACATTTTTGGGACAGGTGGAGGAAGCGCCAGGTATCGTAAACATTAAATTCTGACATGAAAGAGTTAATAATTTTGGATGAACGCGAGGGCGTGGTAACGTTTGATGACGAACGGTCCAACTGAGGGTCAAGCCAACAGTTAAAGTCGCCTCCCAGTATTAAATGGTAGGTAGACATATCAGGAAGTAGTTGGAAAACATGTTTGAAAAAGTATTCATTATCACAGTTAGGAGCATAGATGTTGGCCAGAGCTACTGGGACATTGTAGATGTACCCATGATAATAATGTATCTACCACAAGAGTCAGAAATGGTTTGAGATGCACATAGGGGATAGATTTATTAATAAGAATGGCCACACCTCTGGATTTAGTGTTGAAAGAAGAATGGAAAATGTGCCCAATCCAGCTGCGCCTCAGTTTCAAGTGGTCCTCATTCTTAAGGTGTGTCGCTTGCAGGAACGCTATGTGTGTCCTCAAACGTTGCAAGTGGTGTATTACCTTACTACGCTTTACGGGGTTGTTGAGCCCCCTGCAATTAAAGCTGGTGAAACAGAGCTCTCGTCCCACCGCTGCAGCCGGTGTCAGATAAGGGTCAGCCATACCATACCATACCATACCATTTTATTTATAAAGCACTTTAAACAGGAACAAGTCCACCAAAGTGCAGCCATAGGTCAAAGCAAGGCAGAAAAGGGAAAAGAATGAACAGGAGTCGTCCCTAGTCACCTGGAAAAGAAAGGGAGGGAGGGAGAGAGGGAAAAAAAGGAGAAACACACACCACGAAACAAGCAGCATACCCATCCCTGCCAACCTCCCCAAACCCACCCACTCGCTGAAGCATCCCCTCAAACGGGATGCGCGAAACCCTCCCCAAAAAAGAAAAGAAAACAGCATCCAGCCTACTAGCGACTGAAAGAAGAGGCGAGAGCAGTACCAGCTACTGGCGCCCTCTCCTGGGAATGTGATATAACCGTAGTAGTATGTAAGAAATGCACCACCCATATAAATCAACAGGTTTTGTAGGAACATAACATATCTCATAAAACATGAAGAGCTAATATGAAAGTAGACCCATATCGGTCCATTGAGCTGTGTCAGCAACACAAGCCGAGGGGAAAAAAAAATAATAATAATAAATAAATAAAATAAAATAATTTTTTTTAAACGGTAAAATAAAATGAAATAATATATAAATGTTCACAGTAGGAATCTTATTCACAGTATGCTCACATAATTCTCAAAAAGCACTGTCGAGAGCACGAGTGTATTAACCAAATAGAATATATATTTATATAAAGATTGTATTGTCCAGAGTATTATAAACAACTTATCATAACCACTGAGCCATAGTACCTTCGTGATTACTCTGTGGCCAGGTCAATCATATTTTCAAAAGTTTTTAAAGTATTTTTTTTTCCATGACCAAGTCTGTAGCAAAGGCTAGGTCCTGAAACTTGCAAATTAGAGAAAACATCGCACAGAACCTGAGAAACCAATATATATAAGTAGACCCATAAAAGACCGCTGAGTAGTAACAGCAACCTAGGCCATACGAAGAAAAAAAAAAACCCCACAATAATAATAATAAAAAAATAAAGAAAATAAAAAGTAAATAAGTAATAATAATAATAATAATAATATAGAAAATAATTTATACATACATATATATATATATATATATATATATATATATATATATATATATATATATATATATATATATATATATATATATATATATATATATATATATATATATATATATATTAGGGGTGTAACGGTACGCTAAAATCACATTTCGGTTCGGTTCAATTACAAGGAGGGCTCGGTTCGGTTTATTTTCGGTTTATTTTCGGTACAAAAAAAAGACAAAATAAAGACTTACAAAATGTTTATTTTGAAAATATGCCAAAAATATGTTTGTATTGTATTGTAGTAATAAATAAAAGTGACCCATTTGGATGATATTTTAAATAAACAGCACTCTACAATAAATAAACTATATTAACAATAATAAAAATCTTAATAAATACAATAACAGTCAGAACAATAAGCAGCAACAGACTGTTTACAATCTAACTAATCAAGTTTTTGTCCAGTAGCAGCAGTGTGGCTGTATTTGTCCTCATTACTGTACTCACAACTTCTTGGACCTCCTCCTCCAAGTGGAACAGGTCCTGGAACAGTTCAGAGTTCAGTTCAGTTCAGTCATCACACACTTCTTAGCTGCAGGTGATCTCTGGTGGATGTCTGTCCCTGAAGTGGACAAAGAGAGCAGCTACCTCTGTCCCAGACTTGTAATAAAACAAAGAGATAAAAAAATAAGTTAATAAGATTATTTTTTGATTTTTGATTTATTGTTTCATTCATTTTATAATAAAAAACACAAAATAAAACATTTTAACACACAGATAACAAGAAAATTAAAATATAAAATGAAAGGTGGCAGATGAAGAAAAAAATCTTATTGTATCTGCCCCTTATTTTCTAACAAACAATTCAAACAACAATTTCATTAAATACAAAAAAAGAAAATCGAATAACTCATTAACTCCCTTAATCACAAGAATTACTATTTAAACTCGTGTCTTCGTTAAACATATTTCCTTAACAATTTATCCTTAATCTTTCTTTTAAATATAATTATTGATTTAGCTTCTTTAATGTCATTTTCCTCTTCGTTCCATAACCTAACTCCCTGAACTATTGCAGTCCTTCCTTTCAAACTAGTCCTATACCTAGGTATAACAAACATATCAGTTCCCTTGAGATTATAACAACTCAATCGTTTAACAAAATACATCTGAATTTTCAAAGGCAATACATTATGATGAGCTCTATACATCATTAACAAAATATTATAATCCGCCAGATCGTAAAACGTCAGTAATTTCATCTGATAAAATAACGTACTTGTTGGAATATGATTTTAAACAAAAAAGATTATTTAGATAATCATAATAAAATAACTACCTCTTCTTGAACGGTTGAAGCTCTCACTCATCTCATCAGGGCTTTAATCAGCTCCAAGGCTTGTTGACAATACAGTTTTTTCATAAAGAGCTGAACTTTTTGAGTGATGGATGTCTCGTAGCGGTAGCGAGGAAAAGCCTGCGCATATAACAACATTCAGACTTAGATTCAGAACTCATACAGTTTGTGTTATTGCTCTGGACCGATCTAATTTACCTGAAGAAGTAGTTTAAATGCAGCTGCTGTGTTGTTAGCGCACTTTGTAACAGCTGCGGTTTCTGTTCACATTCCGATGACGTAGTTTCAAGCGCGTTCACGTTGTCTGCTGCAGAGTCGTCCACACACACAGAGCTTTGAACGTGCGCTCGTCTTAACAAGAAAGCCATAACGTTCCCAAACAGGAGACCGGAGCGAGCAGCTAATGGCTAATAATGCTGCGCGTGCTTCGCGATAATAGCTCCGTGCTGAAACGCGCCCAGGAAATTTTGTTCCGCGGCGCATATATTAACGTTCAATGAGTGAAAAAAATAACCGAAGCGGTACGGAGGTGGACCGAACCGAACGTGTTGTACCGAAACGGTTCGGTACACCCATTACAACCATTACATGCCTATTAGCTACAGCAGTTTATACTAACTATAACCTGTGCAGAGGACCTGACTTAACTTTTTTGTATTTTTTTACCTGTATTATTGAGCATGCATCAGGATGTCATCAGAAATATTTTGCTGACACTGATTTATTTCAGAAATTTAATTTTATAACTGGTACATCTATGCTCACGAGGGACTTTCTCGTCTTATCTTTAATACGTGCAAGAATTGTGTTGAATAACGAACACGTCTTGGGTTATAAATGTGAATGGAGGTTTAAAACACAAACTGAACACAAATCAAACGTTTGAGTTTATTTATTATACATTTTGTTTTTTTTATTTTAGTGACACCTCCTATGGATCCGTCCACTACAAGCACGTCTGCCATTATGAAGTCTTGTCAAGAAGAGTTTGTAAGTAGTGAAACAAACAAGAGGTGTCATGTCTAAAACAGCTAACTGCTGTATATTCTGGTTCAAACGTGCTAATATCCTGGACACTTGTTACCTGGAGCAGACTATTCATTTAAATTGTTTTGTACACAGCAACCACAGTTAGGAAAAAGATGTCTGCTACAAAGTTTCAAATGTGTGGCACTCAAGTTGCTTTTTGAACTAATTTAATGACTAGCAGGGCTAAAAAAAAGCTTTCACTGTTATTTTTTACAATTTATTTTAATATAAATTCTTTATTCTCAAGAAAATCTTGTCACTTTTATCTTGTGTGCTAGAATGCTTTGGTGCTTCAATGCATGGCTGTGTTGCAGCAGCAATATATCACTCGCGAAGAACGCGAACGCCTCTTTCGTCAACTTTATGCCTTCTGCAGAGCCTTTGCTCGACCCAATGAGGTCACTGCTGCCAGAGAAGGTTTGTGTGTCCTCTACTGAAATTCATCTCTATTTATATAAATATATATTTAATCCACATCAACATCAGCTCATGCATAATCTTATATGGATGATTTTTGCATCTTTTACTGCTCTTGCAACAGTAAATCCTCAAGCTGGACTGTTGACACCGCAAGCAGGAGCAGTGAGTTAATGACTTGTATTTTATTAAACCATTTATCACATGTGCTGTTTGCCTTTAGCCAAGTCTAACTGTCTGAAATATTGTATGTCAGGGTGCTGGTGGCGAGCCTATTGATGACATCATCATTCAGGAGGTACGATCTGTTTCTTTTACCTACAGATTTGTATTATTCTGTCATTAATTCTTTCTAATTTGTTACTGGAAGATTATTATTGTTTGAACTGATTGTTTGAAAAAAAAAGGGGCAGATATAATAAGATTGTATCTTCTTTCGGCTACCTTTCATTTTTTTACATTTTGTACGTTATCATTTATGGGATTGTTTTGTATTGTGTTTTTTGTAATTAAAAAAAGAACAAACTTAATAAACAGAAACTTAATAAACAGAAATTCAGCAGGTGAAAGTAGGCGGATGGATCCGTGACTGTTTTCTAAAATCACACAGGAGAGCGACGCTCAAACGAAATCATTTACTGCTTTTGTTGTTAGTTATTACCAGGAAAGAGATCACATAAAAACATCTGCAATATTTTTACTTCAGCAGTATGAAAAGTAAGTGTAACATTTATTGTCTTTGTGAGTTTAAAATCTAAATGATGTGAAAGTGAAAACAAAAGCCAGTATAAAAGTCCTGTCCTGTTGCCAGCAGTTTTAATTTGTACTTTTATTTTCTTTTATTATGTGTGGGGGAGCTCAGTTTCGTGTGATATGTCTGCAGTGTACTCTGTTCAAAACTTCCACAATGATGCATGTGAAGAATAGTGTAACACATCCCTGCTCTCAGAGAGCTTCTGTATCTGAAGAGCTTCTTGGCTGCTGAAACATCACTGAAACATTGATGATCCCCTTCAAGCTTTCCTTCCACTGTGCAAAACCATAATCTGACAGTAAACATTTAAACACCTTGTAACATTTGTGGGATGTCGTATGTCATGCAGCTAATGAGACAGACTGCAGCCAAAGATCTGAGAAAGTGTCTCCTGAAAGACCTAACATTTCTTTATCATGAGTGCAGTTTGATTACAGTGAATAAAACAGAAAGTCAGAGAAATGAAACTCTTTTATCTGTGGGAGAGTCCTCAGCTGTCACTTAAAGAACAATAATGGAGAATACAATTAGATGTTGGTGAGAACTTCCCTTTAGATCACCTCCAGGGTCACTTCCATTTGCACGTTGCATCTCTCATACATGCACCATGCATGTTCAGCGCACTGTGCAAACCTGCTGGTAAAAAGTTTGATGTTTGAACATGTCTGTGTGTGTTATGAGGAGATGATCCTTCAGCTGGACCTGGTGCCCCCCCACACTTGTCCTGAATGTTCTTGTGTTCTGTGAAGAACTCTGTGGCAGGAAGTCAATCAGTGACCGTTGTGTTCTCAGAAGCAGCCTGTGGTCCAAACTGCTGCTGACGAGGACCACGAGGACAACTGGGGGAGAGGAGTCCAGCCTTCATGAAGCTGAGGAACCAGAGTTCCACTTGTTCTAGTTCCACAACGTTCAGTTCATCCACATCAACTTTTTTTAGACTTTGGGTTTTTTAAAAAGTGATGGAACTACCAATAAAGTTTTTTTTGTATGTCAAAGTAAAAATAAAGATTTCTGCATTTTCTGTGACATGGTTGAGTCCTTTAGTTCTTCTAATGTCCTTCACATGTTGACCTCAAAACATTTCACAAGGTCAGCCACGTGTGTCAAACGTGACTTCCTGACAATAACAAAACTATTTGTATTTAATTTGACCTATGACCTCACATTAACTTTACCGCCCTCTAGTGTTGGTGAGGGGTAAAACCAACCACATGGAGCTCCTTTCTGCCTGTTGTGATCCTGTAGTTAACATGATGCACTCCTGTCATTGTTCTGTCTTTAGTTTCACCTCCGTGTGCTGGACATGTAGAAGCTCTTCATCATGAGGGCCGCCATGGAGCCCCGCCCTCCATCGACACTAAAAAACACCTTACTGGGATGTGTAGAGCAAAAACTCGCGTTGTGCATGATTAAAGATCATCTGATGCTCCTCGGCTCAGAACAACCAACTCCTGTTGTTCTGAAGTAAATCGTGCTCCTCCTGCCTGAAGTAAATCGTGCTCCTCCTACCTGAAGTAAATCCTGGTCCTCCTGCCTGAAGTAAATCCTGGTCCTCCTGCCTGAAGTAAATTGTGCTCCTCCTGCCTGAAGTAAATTCTGCTCCTCCTGCCTGAAGTAAATCGTGCTCCTCCTGCCTGACCTGCCTGAAGTAAATTGTGCTCCTCCTACCTGAAGTAAATTCTGCTCCTCCTGCCTGAAGTAAATCGTGCTCCTCCTGCCTGACCTGCCTGAAGTAAATCGTGCTCCTCCTACCTGAAGTAAATTCTGCTCCTCCTGCCTGAAGTAAATCGTGCTCCTCCTGCCTGACCTGCCTGAAGTAAATTGTGCTCCTCCTACCTGAAGTAAATCCTGCTCCTCCTGCCTGAAGTAAATTGTGCTCCTCCTACCTGAAGTAAATTGTGCTCCTCCTACCTGAAGTAAATCCTGCTCCTCCTGCCTGAAGTAAATTGTGCTCCTCCTACCTGAAGTAAATCCTGCTCCTCTTGCCTGAAGTAAATCCTGGTCCTCCTGCCTGAAGTAAATCCTGCTCCTCCTGCCTGAAGTAAATTGTGCTCCTCCTACCTGAAGTAAATTGTGCTCCTCCTACCTGAAGTAAATTGTGCTCCTCCTGCCTGAAGTAAATTGTGCTCCTCCTACCTGAAGTAAATCTGCTCCTCCTGCCTGAAGTAAATTGTGCTCCTCCTACCTGAAGTAAATTGTGCTCCTCCTACCTGAAGTAAATCGTGCTCCTCCTGCCTGAAGTAAATTGTGCTCCTCCTACCTGAAGTAAATTGTGCTCCTCCTACCTGAAGTAAATTGTGCTCCTCCTGCCTGAAGTAAATCGTGCTCCTCCTGCCTGAAGTAAATTGTGCTCCTCCTACCTGAAGTAAATTGTGCTCCTCCTACCTGAAGTAAATTGTGCTCCTCCTGCCTGAAGTAAATTGTGCTCCTCCTACCTGAAGTAAATTGTGCTCCTCCTACCTGAAGTAAATTGTGCTCCTCCTGCCTGAAGTAAATTGTGCTCCTCCTACCTGAAGTAAATTGTGCTCCTCCTACCTGAAGTAAATTGTGCTCCTCCTGCCTGAAGTAAATTGTGCTCCTCCTACCTGAAGTAAATTGTGCTCCTCCTGCCTGAAGTAAATCGTGCTCCTCCTGCCTGAAGTAAATTGTGCTCCTCCTACCTGAAGTAAATTGTGCTCCTCCTACCTGAAGTAAATTGTGCTCCTCCTGCCTGAAGTAAATTGTGCTCCTCCTGCCTGAAGTAAATTGTGCTCCTCCTGCCTGAAGTAAATCGTGCTCCTCCTGCCTGAAGTAAATCGTGCTCCTCCTACCTGAAGTAAATCCTGCTCCTCTTGCCTGAAGTAAATCTTGGTCCTCCTGCCTGAAGTAAATTGTGCTCCTCCTACCTGAAGTAAATTGTGCTCCTCCTACCTGAAGTAAATCCTGCTCCTCCTGCCTGAAGTAAATTGTGCTCCTCCTACCTGAAGTAAATCCTGCTCCTCCTGCCTGAAGTAAATCTTGGTCCTCCTGCCTGAAGTAAATCCTGGTCCTCCTGCCTGAAGTAAATTGTGCTCCTCCTACCTGAAGTAAATTGTGCTCCTCCTACCTGAAGTAAATCCTGCTCCTCCTGCCTGAAGTAAATTGTGCTCCTCCTACCTGAAGTAAATCGTGCTCCTCCTGCCTGAAGTAAATTGTGCTCCTCCTACCTGAAGTAAATTGTGCTCCTCCTACCTGAAGTAAATTGTGCTCCTCCTGCCTGAAGTAAATTGTGCTCCTCCTGCCTGAAGTAAATTGTGCTCCTCCTACCTGAAGTAAATTGTGCTCCTCCTACCTGAAGTAAATTGTGCTCCTCCTGCCTGAAGTAAATTGTGCTCCTCCTACCTGAAGTAAATTGTGCTCCTCCTACCTGAAGTAAATTGTGCTCCTCCTACCTGAAGTAAATTGTGCTCCTCCTACCTGAAGTAAATTGTGCTCCTCCTACCTGAAGTAAATCGTGCTCCTCCTGCCTGAAGTAAATTGTGCTCCTCCTACCTGAAGTAAATTGTGCTCCTCCTACCTGAAGTAAATTGTGCTCCTCCTGCCTGAAGTAAATTGTGCTCCTCCTACCTGAAGTAAATTGTGCTCCTCCTACCTGAAGTAAATTGTGCTCCTCCTGCCTGAAGTAAATTGTGCTCCTCCTACCTGAAGTAAATTGTGCTCCTCCTGCCTGAAGTAAATTGTGCTCCTCCTACCTGAAGTAAATTGTGCTCCTCCTGCCTGAAGTAAATTGTGCTCCTCCTACCTGAAGTAAATTGTGCTCCTCCTACCTGAAGTAAATTGTGCTCCTCCTGCCTGAAGTAAATTGTGCTCCTCCTACCTGAAGTAAATTGTGCTCCTCCTACCTGAAGTAAATTGTGCTCCTCCTGCCTGAAGTAAATTGTGCTCCTCCTACCTGAAGTAAATTGTGCTCCTCCTACCTGAAGTAAATTGTGCTCCTCCTGCCTGAAGTAAATTGTGCTCCTCCTGCCTGAAGTAAATCGTGCTCCTCCTGCCTGATGTAAATCGTGCTCCTCCTGCCTGAAGTAAATTGTGCTCCTCCTACCTGAAGTAAATTGTGCTCCTCTTGCCTGAAGTAAATTGTGGTCCTCCTGCCTGAAGTAAATTGTGGTCCTCCTGCCTGAAGTAAATTGTGCTCCTCCTGCCTGAAGTAAATTGTGCTCCTCCTGCCTGAAGTAAATTGTGCTCCTCCTGCCTGAAGTAAATTGTGCTCCTCCTGCCTGAAGTAAATTGTGCTCCTCCTGCCTGAAGTAAATTGTGCTCCTCCTACCTGAAGTAAATTGTGCTCCTCCTGCCTGAAGTAAATTGTGCTCCTCCTGCCTGAAGTAAATCGTGCTCCTCCTGCCTGAAGTAAATCGTGCTCCTCCTACCTGAAGTAAATCGTGCTCCTCCTGCCTGAAGTAAATCGTGCTCCTCTTGCCTGAAGTAAATCCTGGTCCTCCTGCCTGAAGTAAATTG
>JBBPBX010065438.1:0-19957 GCA_038048925.1 Garcialebias charrua | reverse complement strand
GATTCTCAGTCGTCCAGGACATGATAAAATCAAAAAAGGCGTTCAGTACAGGATCAACTGGACTTTATTTGTTGCAGAAAACGTTTCGACTTCTGTCCAGAAGTCTTTTTCAATTCTGAAAGCTGTGAGAACGAGAAGTTTTATACATCTTCTCAAATTCTCGCACAGCTTTTAGGGTATCCTTCCCAAAATGAAAAGCAATATGCTGGTGAAGATTCTCAGTCGTCCAGGACATGATAAAATCAAAAAAGGCGTTCAATACAGGATCAACTGGACTTTATTTGTTGCAGAAAACGTTTCGACTTCTGTCCAGAAGTCTTTTTCAATTCTGAAAGCTGTGAGAACGAGAAGTTTTATACATCTTCTCAAATTCTCGCACAGCTTTTAGGGTATCCTTCCCAAAATGAAAAGCAATATGCTGGTGAAGATTCTCAGTCGTCCAGGACATGATAAAATCAAAAAAGGCGTTCAATACAGGATCAACTGGACTTTATTTGTTGCAGAAAACGTTTCGACTTCTGTCCAGAAGTCTTTTTCAATTCTGAAAGCTGTGAGAATGAGAAGTTTTATACATCTTCTCAAATTCTCGCACAGCTTTTAGGGTATCCTTCCCAAAATGAAAAGCAATATGCTGGTGAAGATTCTCAGTCGTCCAGGACATGATAAAATCAAAAAAGGCGTTCAATACAGGATCAACTGGACTTTATTTGTTGCAGAAAACGTTTCGACTTCTGTCCAGAAGTCTTTTTCAATTCTGAAAGCTGTGAGAACGAGAAGTTTTATACATCTTCTCAAATTCTCGCACAGCTTTTAGGGTATCCTTCCCAAAATGAAAAGCAATATGCTGGTGAAGATTCTCAGTCGTCCAGGACATGATAAAATCAAAAAAGGCGTTCAATACAGGATCAACTGGACTTTATTTGTTGCAGAAAACGTTTCGACTTCTGTCCAGAAGTCTTTTTCAATTCTGAAAGCTGTGAGAACGAGAAGTTTTATACATCTTCTCAAATTCTCGCACAGCTTTTAGGGTATCCTTCCCAAAATGAAAAGCAATATGCTGGTGAAGATTCTCAGTCGTCCAGGACATGATAAAATCAAAAAAGGCGTTCAATACAGGATCAACTGGACTTTATTTGTTGCAGAAAACGTTTCGACTTCTGTCCAGAAGTCTTTTTCAATTCTGAAAGCTGTGAGAACGAGAAGTTTTATACATCTTCTCAAATTCTCGCACAGCTTTTAGGGTATCCTTCCCAAAATGAAAAGCAATATGCTGGTGAAGATTCTCAGTCGTCCAGGACATGATAAAATCAAAAAAGGCGTTCAATACAGGATCAACTGGACTTTATTTGTTGCAGAAAACGTTTCGACTTCTGTCCAGAAGTCTTTTTCAATTCTGAAAGCTGTGAGAACGAGAAGTTTTATACATCTTCTCAAATTCTCGCACAGCTTTTAGGGTATCCTTCCCAAAATGAAAAGCAATATGCTGGTGAAGATTCTCAGTCGTCCAGGACATGATAAAATCAAAAAAGGCGTTCAATACAGGATCAACTGGACTTTATTTGTTGCAGAAAACGTTTCGACTTCTGTCCAGAAGTCTTTTTCAATTCTGAAAGCTGTGAGAACGAGAAGTTTTATACATCTTCTCAAATTCTCGCACAGCTTTTAGGGTATCCTTCCCAAAATGAAAAGCAATATGCTGGTGAAGATTCTCAGTCGTCCAGGACATGATAAAATCAAAAAAGGCGTTCAATACAGGATCAACTGGACTTTATTTGTTGCAGAAAACGTTTCGACTTCTGTCCAGAAGTCTTTTTCAATTCTGAAAGCTGTGAGAACGAGAAGTTTTATACATCTTCTCAAATTCTCGCACAGCTTTTAGGGTATCCTTCCCAAAATGAAAAGCAATATGCTGGTGAAGATTCTCAGTCGTCCAGGACATGATAAAATCAAAAAAGGCGTTCAATACAGGATCAACTGGACTTTATTTGTTGCAGAAAACGTTTCGACTTCTGTCCAGAAGTCTTTTTCAATTCTGAAAGCTGTGAGAACGAGAAGTTTTATACATCTTCTCAAATTCTCGCACAGCTTTTAGGGTATCCTTCCCAAAATGAAAAGCAATATGCTGGTGAAGATTCTCAGTCGTCCAGGACATGATAAAATCAAAAAAGGCGTTCAATACAGGATCAACTGGACTTTATTTGTTGCAGAAAACGTTTCGACTTCTGTCCAGAAGTCTTTTTCAATTCTGAAAGCTGTGAGAACGAGAAGTTTTATACATCTTCTCAAATTCTCGCACAGCTTTTAGGGTATCCTTCCCAAAATGAAAAGCAATATGCTGGTGAAGATTCTCAGTCGTCCAGGACATGATAAAATCAAAAAAGGCGTTCAATACAGGATCAACTGGACTTTATTTGTTGCAGAAAACGTTTCGACTTCTGTCCAGAAGTCTTTTTCAATTCTGAAAGCTGTGAGAACGAGAAGTTTTATACATCTTCTCAAATTCTCGCACAGCTTTTAGGGTATCCTTCCCAAAATGAAAAGCAATATGCTGGTGAAGATTCTCAGTCGTCCAGGACATGATAAAATCAAAAAAGGCGTTCAATACAGGATCAACTGGACTTTATTTGTTGCAGAAAACGTTTCGACTTCTGTCCAGAAGTCTTTTTCAATTCTGAAAGCTGTGAGAACGAGAAGTTTTATACATCTTCTCAAATTCTCGCACAGCTTTTAGGGTATCCTTCCCAAAATGAAAAGCAATATGCTGGTGAAGATTCTCAGTCGTCCAGGACATGATAAAATCAAAAAAGGCGTTCAATACAGGATCAACTGGACTTTATTTGTTGCAGAAAACGTTTCGACTTCTGTCCAGAAGTCTTTTTCAATTCTGAAAGCTGTGAGAACGAGAAGTTTTATACATCTTCTCAAATTCTCGCACAGCTTTTAGGGTATCCTTCCCAAAATGAAAAGCAATATGCTGGTGAAGATTCTCAGTCGTCCAGGACATGATAAAATCAAAAAAGGCGTTCAATACAGGATCAACTGGACTTTATTTGTTGCAGAAAACGTTTCGACTTCTGTCCAGAAGTCTTTTTCAATTCTGAAAGCTGTGAGAACGAGAAGTTTTATACATCTTCTCAAATTCTCGCACAGCTTTTAGGGTATCCTTCCCAAAATGAAAAGCAATATGCTGGTGAAGATTCTCAGTCGTCCAGGACATGATAAAATCAAAAAAGGCGTTCAATACAGGATCAACTGGACTTTATTTGTTGCAGAAAACGTTTCGACTTCTGTCCAGAAGTCTTTTTCAATTCTGAAAGCTGTGAGAACGAGAAGTTTTATACATCTTCTCAAATTCTCGCACAGCTTTTAGGGTATCCTTCCCAAAATGAAAAGCAATATGCTGGTGAAGATTCTCAGTCGTCCAGGACATGATAAAATCAAAAAAGGCGTTCAATACAGGATCAACTGGACTTTATTTGTTGCAGAAAACGTTTCGACTTCTGTCCAGAAGTCTTTTTCAATTCTGAAAGCTGTGAGAACGAGAAGTTTTATACATCTTCTCAAATTCTCGCACAGCTTTTAGGGTATCCTTCCCAAAATGAAAAGCAATATGCTGGTGAAGATTCTCAGTCGTCCAGGACATGATAAAATCAAAAAAGGCGTTCAATACAGGATCAACTGGACTTTATTTGTTGCAGAAAACGTTTCGACTTCTGTCCAGAAGTCTTTTTCAATTCTGAAAGCTGTGAGAACGAGAAGTTTTATACATCTTCTCAAATTCTCGCACAGCTTTTAGGGTATCCTTCCCAAAATGAAAAGCAATATGCTGGTGAAGATTCTCAGTCGTCCAGGACATGATAAAATCAAAAAAGGCGTTCAATACAGGATCAACTGGACTTTATTTGTTGCAGAAAACGTTTCGACTTCTGTCCAGAAGTCTTTTTCAATTCTGAAAGCTGTGAGAACGAGAAGTTTTATACATCTTCTCAAATTCTCGCACAGCTTTTAGGGTATCCTTCCCAAAATGAAAAGCAATATGCTGGTGAAGATTCTCAGTCGTCCAGGACATGATAAAATCAAAAAAGGCGTTCAATACAGGATCAACTGGACTTTATTTGTTGCAGAAAACGTTTCGACTTCTGTCCAGAAGTCTTTTTCAATTCTGAAAGCTGTGAGAACGAGAAGTTTTATACATCTTCTCAAATTCTCGCACAGCTTTTAGGGTATCCTTCCCAAAATGAAAAGCAATATGCTGGTGAAGATTCTCAGTCGTCCAGGACATGATAAAATCAAAAAAGGCGTTCAATACAGGATCAACTGGACTTTATTTGTTGCAGAAAACGTTTCGACTTCTGTCCAGAAGTCTTTTTCAATTCTGAAAGCTGTGAGAACGAGAAGTTTTATACATCTTCTCAAATTCTCGCACAGCTTTTAGGGTATCCTTCCCAAAATGAAAAGCAATATGCTGGTGAAGATTCTCAGTCGTCCAGGACATGATAAAATCAAAAAAGGCGTTCAATACAGGATCAACTGGACTTTATTTGTTGCAGAAAACGTTTCGACTTCTGTCCAGAAGTCTTTTTCAATTCTGAAAGCTGTGAGAACGAGAAGTTTTATACATCTTCTCAAATTCTCGCACAGCTTTTAGGGTATCCTTCCCAAAATGAAAAGCAATATGCTGGTGAAGATTCTCAGTCGTCCAGGACATGATAAAATCAAAAAAGGCGTTCAATACAGGATCAACTGGACTTTATTTGTTGCAGAAAACGTTTCGACTTCTGTCCAGAAGTCTTTTTCAATTCTGAAAGCTGTGAGAACGAGAAGTTTTATACATCTTCTCAAATTCTCGCACAGCTTTTAGGGTATCCTTCCCAAAATGAAAAGCAATATGCTGGTGAAGATTCTCAGTCGTCCAGGACATGATAAAATCAAAAAAGGCGTTCAATACAGGATCAACTGGACTTTATTTGTTGCAGAAAACGTTTCGACTTCTGTCCAGAAGTCTTTTTCAATTCTGAAAGCTGTGAGAACGAGAAGTTTTATACATCTTCTCAAATTCTCGCACAGCTTTTAGGGTATCCTTCCCAAAATGAAAAGCAATATGCTGGTGAAGATTCTCAGTCGTCCAGGACATGATAAAATCAAAAAAGGCGTTCAATACAGGATCAACTGGACTTTATTTGTTGCAGAAAACGTTTCGACTTCTGTCCAGAAGTCTTTTTCAATTCTGAAAGCTGTGAGAACGAGAAGTTTTATACATCTTCTCAAATTCTCGCACAGCTTTTAGGGTATCCTTCCCAAAATGAAAAGCAATATGCTGGTGAAGATTCTCAGTCGTCCAGGACATGATAAAATCAAAAAAGGCGTTCAATACAGGATCAACTGGACTTTATTTGTTGCAGAAAACGTTTCGACTTCTGTCCAGAAGTCTTTTTCAATTCTGAAAGCTGTGAGAACGAGAAGTTTTATACATCTTCTCAAATTCTCGCACAGCTTTTAGGGTATCCTTCCCAAAATGAAAAGCAATATGCTGGTGAAGATTCTCAGTCGTCCAGGACATGATAAAATCAAAAAAGGCGTTCAATACAGGATCAACTGGACTTTATTTGTTGCAGAAAACGTTTCGACTTCTGTCCAGAAGTCTTTTTCAATTCTGAAAGCTGTGAGAACGAGAAGTTTTATACATCTTCTCAAATTCTCGCACAGCTTTTAGGGTATCCTTCCCAAAATGAAAAGCAATATGCTGGTGAAGATTCTCAGTCGTCCAGGACATGATAAAATCAAAAAAGGCGTTCAATACAGGATCAACTGGACTTTATTTGTTGCAGAAAACGTTTCGACTTCTGTCCAGAAGTCTTTTTCAATTCTGAAAGCTGTGAGAACGAGAAGTTTTATACATCTTCTCAAATTCTCGCACAGCTTTTAGGGTATCCTTCCCAAAATGAAAAGCAATATGCTGGTGAAGATTCTCAGTCGTCCAGGACATGATAAAATCAAAAAAGGCGTTCAATACAGGATCAACTGGACTTTATTTGTTGCAGAAAACGTTTCGACTTCTGTCCAGAAGTCTTTTTCAATTCTGAAAGCTGTGAGAACGAGAAGTTTTATACATCTTCTCAAATTCTCGCACAGCTTTTAGGGTATCCTTCCCAAAATGAAAAGCAATATGCTGGTGAAGATTCTCAGTCGTCCAGGACATGATAAAATCAAAAAAGGCGTTCAATACAGGATCAACTGGACTTTATTTGTTGCAGAAAACGTTTCGACTTCTGTCCAGAAGTCTTTTTCAATTCTGAAAGCTGTGAGAACGAGAAGTTTTATACATCTTCTCAAATTCTCGCACAGCTTTTAGGGTATCCTTCCCAAAATGAAAAGCAATATGCTGGTGAAGATTCTCAGTCGTCCAGGACATGATAAAATCAAAAAAGGCGTTCAATACAGGATCAACTGGACTTTATTTGTTGCAGAAAACGTTTCGACTTCTGTCCAGAAGTCTTTTTCAATTCTGAAAGCTGTGAGAACGAGAAGTTTTATACATCTTCTCAAATTCTCGCACAGCTTTTAGGGTATCCTTCCCAAAATGAAAAGCAATATGCTGGTGAAGATTCTCAGTCGTCCAGGACATGATAAAATCAAAAAAGGCGTTCAATACAGGATCAACTGGACTTTATTTGTTGCAGAAAACGTTTCGACTTCTGTCCAGAAGTCTTTTTCAATTCTGAAAGCTGTGAGAACGAGAAGTTTTATACATCTTCTCAAATTCTCGCACAGCTTTTAGGGTATCCTTCCCAAAATGAAAAGCAATATGCTGGTGAAGATTCTCAGTCGTCCAGGACATGATAAAATCAAAAAAGGCGTTCAATACAGGATCAACTGGACTTTATTTGTTGCAGAAAACGTTTCGACTTCTGTCCAGAAGTCTTTTTCAATTCTGAAAGCTGTGAGAACGAGAAGTTTTATACATCTTCTCAAATTCTCGCACAGCTTTTAGGGTATCCTTCCCAAAATGAAAAGCAATATGCTGGTGAAGATTCTCAGTCGTCCAGGACATGATAAAATCAAAAAAGGCGTTCAATACAGGATCAACTGGACTTTATTTGTTGCAGAAAACGTTTCGACTTCTGTCCAGAAGTCTTTTTCAATTCTGAAAGCTGTGAGAACGAGAAGTTTTATACATCTTCTCAAATTCTCGCACAGCTTTTAGGGTATCCTTCCCAAAATGAAAAGCAATATGCTGGTGAAGATTCTCAGTCGTCCAGGACATGATAAAATCAAAAAAGGCGTTCAATACAGGATCAACTGGACTTTATTTGTTGCAGAAAACGTTTCGACTTCTGTCCAGAAGTCTTTTTCAATTCTGAAAGCTGTGAGAACGAGAAGTTTTATACATCTTCTCAAATTCTCGCACAGCTTTTAGGGTATCCTTCCCAAAATGAAAAGCAATATGCTGGTGAAGATTCTCAGTCGTCCAGGACATGATAAAATCAAAAAAGGCGTTCAATACAGGATCAACTGGACTTTATTTGTTGCAGAAAACGTTTCGACTTCTGTCCAGAAGTCTTTTTCAATTCTGAAAGCTGTGAGAATGAGAAGTTTTATACATCTTCTCAAATTCTCGCACAGCTTTTAGGGTATCCTTCCCAAAATGAAAAGCAATATGCTGGTGAAGATTCTCAGTCGTCCAGGACATGATAAAATCAAAAAAGGCGTTCAATACAGGATCAACTGGACTTTATTTGTTGCAGAAAACGTTTCGACTTCTGTCCAGAAGTCTTTTTCAATTCTGAAAGCTGTGAGAATGAGAAGTTTTATACATCTTCTCAAATTCTCGCACAGCTTTTAGGGTATCCTTCCCAAAATGAAAAGCAATATGCTGGTGAAGATTCTCAGTCGTCCAGGACATGATAAAATCAAAAAAGGCGTTCAATACAGGATCAACTGGACTTTATTTGTTGCAGAAAACGTTTCGACTTCTGTCCAGAAGTCTTTTTCAATTCTGAAAGCTGTGAGAACGAGAAGTTTTATACATCTTCTCAAATTCTCGCACAGCTTTTAGGGTATCCTTCCCAAAATGAAAAGCAATATGCTGGTGAAGATTCTCAGTCGTCCAGGACATGATAAAATCAAAAAAGGCGTTCAATACAGGATCAACTGGACTTTATTTGTTGCAGAAAACGTTTCGACTTCTGTCCAGAAGTCTTTTTCAATTCTGAAAGCTGTGAGAACGAGAAGTTTTATACATCTTCTCAAATTCTCGCACAGCTTTTAGGGTATCCTTCCCAAAATGAAAAGCAATATGCTGGTGAAGATTCTCAGTCGTCCAGGACATGATAAAATCAAAAAAGGCGTTCAATACAGGATCAACTGGACTTTATTTGTTGCAGAAAACGTTTCGACTTCTGTCCAGAAGTCTTTTTCAATTCTGAAAGCTGTGAGAACGAGAAGTTTTATACATCTTCTCAAATTCTCGCACAGCTTTTAGGGTATCCTTCCCAAAATGAAAAGCAATATGCTGGTGAAGATTCTCAGTCGTCCAGGACATGATAAAATCAAAAAAGGCGTTCAATACAGGATCAACTGGACTTTATTTGTTGCAGAAAACGTTTCGACTTCTGTCCAGAAGTCTTTTTCAATTCTGAAAGCTGTGAGAACAAGAAGTTTTATACATCTTCTCAAATTCTCGCACAGCTTTTAGGGTATCCTTCCCAAAATGAAAAGCAATATGCTGGTGAAGATTCTCAGTCGTCCAGGACATGATAAAATCAAAAAAGGCGTTCAATACAGGATCAACTGGACTTTATTTGTTGCAGAAAACGTTTCGACTTCTGTCCAGAAGTCTTTTTCAATTCTGAAAGCTGTGAGAACGAGAAGTTTTATACATCTTCTCAAATTCTCGCACAGCTTTTAGGGTATCCTTCCCAAAATGAAAAGCAATATGCTGGTGAAGATTCTCAGTCGTCCAGGACATGATAAAATCAAAAAAGGCGTTCAATACAGGATCAACTGGACTTTATTTGTTGCAGAAAACGTTTCGACTTCTGTCCAGAAGTCTTTTTCAATTCTGAAAGCTGTGAGAACGAGAAGTTTTATACATCTTCTCAAATTCTCGCACAGCTTTTAGGGTATCCTTCCCAAAATGAAAAGCAATATGCTGGTGAAGATTCTCAGTCGTCCAGGACATGATAAAATCAAAAAAGGCGTTCAGTACAGGATCAACTGGACTTTATTTGTTGCAGAAAACGTTTCGACTTCTGTCCAGAAGTCTTTTTCAATTCTGAAAGCTGTGAGAACGAGAAGTTTTATACATCTTCTCAAATTCTCGCACAGCTTTTAGGGTATCCTTCCCAAAATGAAAAGCAATATGCTGGTGAAGATTCTCAGTCGTCCAGGACATGATAAAATCAAAAAAGGCGTTCAATACAGGATCAACTGGACTTTATTTGTTGCAGAAAACGTTTCGACTTCTGTCCAGAAGTCTTTTTCAATTCTGAAAGCTGTGAGAACGAGAAGTTTTATACATCTTCTCAAATTCTCGCACAGCTTTTAGGGTATCCTTCCCAAAATGAAAAGCAATATGCTGGTGAAGATTCTCAGTCGTCCAGGACATGATAAAATCAAAAAAGGCGTTCAATACAGGATCAACTGGACTTTATTTGTTGCAGAAAACGTTTCGACTTCTGTCCAGAAGTCTTTTTCAATTCTGAAAGCTGTGAGAACGAGAAGTTTTATACATCTTCTCAAATTCTCGCACAGCTTTTAGGGTATCCTTCCCAAAATGAAAAGCAATATGCTGGTGAAGATTCTCAGTCGTCCAGGACATGATAAAATCAAAAAAGGCGTTCAATACAGGATCAACTGGACTTTATTTGTTGCAGAAAACGTTTCGACTTCTGTCCAGAAGTCTTTTTCAATTCTGAAAGCTGTGAGATTGAGAAGTTTTATACATCTTCTCAAATTCTCGCACAGCTTTTAGGGTATCCTTTCTAAAATGAAAAGCAATATGCTGGTGAAGATTCTCAGTCGTCCAGGACATGATAAAATCAAAAAAGGCGTTCAGTACAGGATCAACTGGACTTTATTTGTTGCAGAAAACGTTTCGACTTCTGTCCAGAAGTCTTTTTCAATTCTGAAAGCTGTGAGAACGAGAAGTTTTATACATCTTCTCAAATTCTCGCACAGCTTTTAGGGTATCCTTCCCAAAATGAAAAGCAATATGCTGGTGAAGATTCTCAGTCGTCCAGGACATGATAAAATCAAAAAAGGCGTTCAATACAGGATCAACTGGACTTTATTTGTTGCAGAAAACGTTTCGACTTCTGTCCAGAAGTCTTTTTCAATTCTGAAAGCTGTGAGAACGAGAAGTTTTATACATCTTCTCAAATTCTCGCACAGCTTTTAGGGTATCCTTCCCAAAATGAAAAGCAATATGCTGGTGAAGATTCTCAGTCGTCCAGGACATGATAAAATCAAAAAAGGCGTTCAATACAGGATCAACTGGACTTTATTTGTTGCAGAAAACGTTTCGACTTCTGTCCAGAAGTCTTTTTCAATTCTGAAAGCTGTGAGAACGAGAAGTTTTATACATCTTCTCAAATTCTCGCACAGCTTTTAGGGTATCCTTCCCAAAATGAAAAGCAATATGCTGGTGAAGATTCTCAGTCGTCCAGGACATGATAAAATCAAAAAAGGCGTTCAATACAGGATCAACTGGACTTTATTTGTTGCAGAAAACGTTTCGACTTCTGTCCAGAAGTCTTTTTCAATTCTGAAAGCTGTGAGAACGAGAAGTTTTATACATCTTCTCAAATTCTCGCACAGCTTTTAGGGTATCCTTCCCAAAATGAAAAGCAATATGCTGGTGAAGATTCTCAGTCGTCCAGGACATGATAAAATCAAAAAAGGCGTTCAATACAGGATCAACTGGACTTTATTTGTTGCAGAAAACGTTTCGACTTCTGTCCAGAAGTCTTTTTCAATTCTGAAAGCTGTGAGAACGAGAAGTTTTATACATCTTCTCAAATTCTCGCACAGCTTTTAGGGTATCCTTCCCAAAATGAAAAGCAATATGCTGGTGAAGATTCTCAGTCGTCCAGGACATGATAAAATCAAAAAAGGCGTTCAGTACAGGATCAACTGGACTTTATTTGTTGCAGAAAACGTTTCGACTTCTGTCCAGAAGTCTTTTTCAATTCTGAAAGCTGTGAGAACGAGAAGTTTTATACATCTTCTCAAATTCTCGCACAGCTTTTAGGGTATCCTTCCCAAAATGAAAAGCAATATGCTGGTGAAGATTCTCAGTCGTCCAGGACATGATAAAATCAAAAAAGGCGTTCAATACAGGATCAACTGGACTTTATTTGTTGCAGAAAACGTTTCGACTTCTGTCCAGAAGTCTTTTTCAATTCTGAAAGCTGTGAGAACGAGAAGTTTTATACATCTTCTCAAATTCTCGCACAGCTTTTAGGGTATCCTTCCCAAAATGAAAAGCAATATGCTGGTGAAGATTCTCAGTCGTCCAGGACATGATAAAATCAAAAAAGGCGTTCAGTACAGGATCAACTGGACTTTATTTGTTGCAGAAAACGTTTCGACTTCTGTCCAGAAGTCTTTTTCAATTCTGAAAGCTGTGAGAACGAGAAGTTTTATACATCTTCTCAAATTCTCGCACAGCTTTTAGGGTATCCTTCCCAAAATGAAAAGCAATATGCTGGTGAAGATTCTCAGTCGTCCAGGACATGATAAAATCAAAAAAGGCGTTCAATACAGGATCAACTGGACTTTATTTGTTGCAGAAAACGTTTCGACTTCTGTCCAGAAGTCTTTTTCAATTCTGAAAGCTGTGAGAACGAGAAGTTTTATACATCTTCTCAAATTCTCGCACAGCTTTTAGGGTATCCTTCCCAAAATGAAAAGCAATATGCTGGTGAAGATTCTCAGTCGTCCAGGACATGATAAAATCAAAAAAGGCGTTCAATACAGGATCAACTGGACTTTATTTGTTGCAGAAAACGTTTCGACTTCTGTCCAGAAGTCTTTTTCAATTCTGAAAGCTGTGAGAACGAGAAGTTTTATACATCTTCTCAAATTCTCGCACAGCTTTTAGGGTATCCTTCCCAAAATGAAAAGCAATATGCTGGTGAAGATTCTCAGTCGTCCAGGACATGATAAAATCAAAAAAGGCGTTCAGTACAGGATCAACTGGACTTTATTTGTTGCAGAAAACGTTTCGACTTCTGTCCAGAAGTCTTTTTCAATTCTGAAAGCTGTGAGAACGAGAAGTTTTATACATCTTCTCAAATTCTCGCACAGCTTTTAGGGTATCCTTCCCAAAATGAAAAGCAATATGCTGGTGAAGATTCTCAGTCGTCCAGGACATGATAAAATCAAAAAAGGCGTTCAATACAGGATCAACTGGACTTTATTTGTTGCAGAAAACGTTTCGACTTCTGTCCAGAAGTCTTTTTCAATTCTGAAAGCTGTGAGAACGAGAAGTTTTATACATCTTCTCAAATTCTCGCACAGCTTTTAGGGTATCCTTCCCAAAATGAAAAGCAATATGCTGGTGAAGATTCTCAGTCGTCCAGGACATGATAAAATCAAAAAAGGCGTTCAATACAGGATCAACTGGACTTTATTTGTTGCAGAAAACGTTTCGACTTCTGTCCAGAAGTCTTTTTCAATTCTGAAAGCTGTGAGAACGAGAAGTTTTATACATCTTCTCAAATTCTCGCACAGCTTTTAGGGTATCCTTCCCAAAATGAAAAGCAATATGCTGGTGAAGATTCTCAGTCGTCCAGGACATGATAAAATCAAAAAAGGCGTTCAATACAGGATCAACTGGACTTTATTTGTTGCAGAAAACGTTTCGACTTCTGTCCAGAAGTCTTTTTCAATTCTGAAAGCTGTGAGAACGAGAAGTTTTATACATCTTCTCAAATTCTCGCACAGCTTTTAGGGTATCCTTCCCAAAATGAAAAGCAATATGCTGGTGAAGATTCTCAGTCGTCCAGGACATGATAAAATCAAAAAAGGCGTTCAATACAGGATCAACTGGACTTTATTTGTTGCAGAAAACGTTTCGACTTCTGTCCAGAAGTCTTTTTCAATTCTGAAAGCTGTGAGAACGAGAAGTTTTATACATCTTCTCAAATTCTCGCACAGCTTTTAGGGTATCCTTCCCAAAATGAAAAGCAATATGCTGGTGAAGATTCTCAGTCGTCCAGGACATGATAAAATCAAAAAAGGCGTTCAATACAGGATCAACTGGACTTTATTTGTTGCAGAAAACGTTTCGACTTCTGTCCAGAAGTCTTTTTCAATTCTGAAAGCTGTGAGAACGAGAAGTTTTATACATCTTCTCAAATTCTCGCACAGCTTTTAGGGTATCCTTCCCAAAATGAAAAGCAATATGCTGGTGAAGATTCTCAGTCGTCCAGGACATGATAAAATCAAAAAAGGCGTTCAATACAGGATCAACTGGACTTTATTTGTTGCAGAAAACGTTTCGACTTCTGTCCAGAAGTCTTTTTCAATTCTGAAAGCTGTGAGAACGAGAAGTTTTATACATCTTCTCAAATTCTCGCACAGCTTTTAGGGTATCCTTCCCAAAATGAAAAGCAATATGCTGGTGAAGATTCTCAGTCGTCCAGGACATGATAAAATCAAAAAAGGCGTTCAATACAGGATCAACTGGACTTTATTTGTTGCAGAAAACGTTTCGACTTCTGTCCAGAAGTCTTTTTCAATTCTGAAAGCTGTGAGAACGAGAAGTTTTATACATCTTCTCAAATTCTCGCACAGCTTTTAGGGTATCCTTCCCAAAATGAAAAGCAATATGCTGGTGAAGATTCTCAGTCGTCCAGGACATGATAAAATCAAAAAAGGCGTTCAATACAGGATCAACTGGACTTTATTTGTTGCAGAAAACGTTTCGACTTCTGTCCAGAAGTCTTTTTCAATTCTGAAAGCTGTGAGAACGAGAAGTTTTATACATCTTCTCAAATTCTCGCACAGCTTTTAGGGTATCCTTCCCAAAATGAAAAGCAATATGCTGGTGAAGATTCTCAGTCGTCCAGGACATGATAAAATCAAAAAAGGCGTTCAATACAGGATCAACTGGACTTTATTTGTTGCAGAAAACGTTTCGACTTCTGTCCAGAAGTCTTTTTCAATTCTGAAAGCTGTGAGAACGAGAAGTTTTATACATCTTCTCAAATTCTCGCACAGCTTTTAGGGTATCCTTCCCAAAATGAAAAGCAATATGCTGGTGAAGATTCTCAGTCGTCCAGGACATGATAAAATCAAAAAAGGCGTTCAATACAGGATCAACTGGACTTTATTTGTTGCAGAAAACGTTTCGACTTCTGTCCAGAAGTCTTTTTCAATTCTGAAAGCTGTGAGAACGAGAAGTTTTATACATCTTCTCAAATTCTCGCACAGCTTTTAGGGTATCCTTCCCAAAATGAAAAGCAATATGCTGGTGAAGATTCTCAGTCGTCCAGGACATGATAAAATCAAAAAAGGCGTTCAATACAGGATCAACTGGACTTTATTTGTTGCAGAAAACGTTTCGACTTCTGTCCAGAAGTCTTTTTCAATTCTGAAAGCTGTGAGAACGAGAAGTTTTATACATCTTCTCAAATTCTCGCACAGCTTTTAGGGTATCCTTCCCAAAATGAAAAGCAATATGCTGGTGAAGATTCTCAGTCGTCCAGGACATGATAAAATCAAAAAAGGCGTTCAATACAGGATCAACTGGACTTTATTTGTTGCAGAAAACGTTTCGACTTCTGTCCAGAAGTCTTTTTCAATTCTGAAAGCTGTGAGAACGAGAAGTTTTATACATCTTCTCAAATTCTCGCACAGCTTTTAGGGTATCCTTCCCAAAATGAAAAGCAATATGCTGGTGAAGATTCTCAGTCGTCCAGGACATGATAAAATCAAAAAAGGCGTTCAATACAGGATCAACTGGACTTTATTTGTTGCAGAAAACGTTTCGACTTCTGTCCAGAAGTCTTTCAATTCTGAAAGCTGTGAGAACGAGAAGTTTTATACATCTTCTCAAATTCTCGCACAGCTTTTAGGGTATCCTTCCCAAAATGAAAAGCAATATGCTGGTGAAGATTCTCAGTCGTCCAGGACATGATAAAATCAAAAAAGGCGTTCAATACAGGATCAACTGGACTTTATTTGTTGCAGAAAACGTTTCGACTTCTGTCCAGAAGTCTTTTTCAATTCTGAAAGCTGTGAGAACGAGAAGTTTTATACATCTTCTCAAATTCTCGCACAGCTTTTAGGGTATCCTTCCCAAAATGAAAAGCAATATGCTGGTGAAGATTCTCAGTCGTCCAGGACATGATAAAATCAAAAAAGGCGTTCAATACAGGATCAACTGGACTTTATTTGTTGCAGAAAACGTTTCGACTTCTGTCCAGAAGTCTTTTTCAATTCTGAAAGCTGTGAGAACGAGAAGTTTTATACATCTTCTCAAATTCTCGCACAGCTTTTAGGGTATCCTTCCCAAAATGAAAAGCAATATGCTGGTGAAGATTCTCAGTCGTCCAGGACATGATAAAATCAAAAAAGGCGTTCAATACAGGATCAACTGGACTTTATTTGTTGCAGAAAACGTTTCGACTTCTGTCCAGAAGTCTTTTTCAATTCTGAAAGCTGTGAGAACGAGAAGTTTTATACATCTTCTCAAATTCTCGCACAGCTTTTAGGGTATCCTTCCCAAAATGAAAAGCAATATGCTGGTGAAGATTCTCAGTCGTCCAGGACATGATAAAATCAAAAAAGGCGTTCAATACAGGATCAACTGGACTTTATTTGTTGCAGAAAACGTTTCGACTTCTGTCCAGAAGTCTTTTTCAATTCTGAAAGCTGTGAGAACGAGAAGTTTTATACATCTTCTCAAATTCTCGCACAGCTTTTAGGGTATCCTTCCCAAAATGAAAAGCAATATGCTGGTGAAGATTCTCAGTCGTCCAGGACATGATAAAATCAAAAAAGGCGTTCAATACAGGATCAACTGGACTTTATTTGTTGCAGAAAACGTTTCGACTTCTGTCCAGAAGTCTTTTTCAATTCTGAAAGCTGTGAGAACGAGAAGTTTTATACATCTTCTCAAATTCTCGCACAGCTTTTAGGGTATCCTTCCCAAAATGAAAAGCAATATGCTGGTGAAGATTCTCAGTCGTCCAGGACATGATAAAATCAAAAAAGGCGTTCAATACAGGATCAACTGGACTTTATTTGTTGCAGAAAACGTTTCGACTTCTGTCCAGAAGTCTTTTTCAATTCTGAAAGCTGTGAGAACGAGAAGTTTTATACATCTTCTCAAATTCTCGCACAGCTTTTAGGGTATCCTTCCCAAAATGAAAAGCAATATGCTGGTGAAGATTCTCAGTCGTCCAGGACATGATAAAATCAAAAAAGGCGTTCAATACAGGATCAACTGGACTTTATTTGTTGCAGAAAACGTTTCGACTTCTGTCCAGAAGTCTTTTTCAATTCTGAAAGCTGTGAGAACAAGAAGTTTTATACATCTTCTCAAATTCTCGCACAGCTTTTAGGGTATCCTTCCCAAAATGAAAAGCAATATGCTGGTGAAGATTCTCAGTCGTCCAGGACATGATAAAATCAAAAAAGGCGTTCAATACAGGATCAACTGGACTTTATTTGTTGCAGAAAACGTTTCGACTTCTGTCCAGAAGTCTTTTTCAATTCTGAAAGCTGTGAGAACGAGAAGTTTTATACATCTTCTCAAATTCTCGCACAGCTTTTAGGGTATCCTTCCCAAAATGAAAAGCAATATGCTGGTGAAGATTCTCAGTCGTCCAGGACATGATAAAATCAAAAAAGGCGTTCAATACAGGATCAACTGGACTTTATTTGTTGCAGAAAACGTTTCGACTTCTGTCCAGAAGTCTTTTTCAATTCTGAAAGCTGTGAGAACGAGAAGTTTTATACATCTTCTCAAATTCTCGCACAGCTTTTAGGGTATCCTTCCCAAAATGAAAAGCAATATGCTGGTGAAGATTCTCAGTCGTCCAGGACATGATAAAATCAAAAAAGGCGTTCAATACAGGATCAACTGGACTTTATTTGTTGCAGAAAACGTTTCGACTTCTGTCCAGAAGTCTTTTTCAATTCTGAAAGCTGTGAGAACGAGAAGTTTTATACATCTTCTCAAATTCTCGCACAGCTTTTAGGGTATCCTTCCCAAAATGAAAAGCAATATGCTGGTGAAGATTCTCAGTCGTCCAGGACATGATAAAATCAAAAAAGGCGTTCAATACAGGATCAACTGGACTTTATTTGTTGCAGAAAACGTTTCGACTTCTGTCCAGAAGTCTTTTTCAATTCTGAAAGCTGTGAGAACGAGAAGTTTTATACATCTTCTCAAATTCTCGCACAGCTTTTAGGGTATCCTTCCCAAAATGAAAAGCAATATGCTGGTGAAGATTCTCAGTCGTCCAGGACATGATAAAATCAAAAAAGGCGTTCAATACAGGATCAACTGGACTTTATTTGTTGCAGAAAACGTTTCGACTTCTGTCCAGAAGTCTTTTTCAATTCTGAAAGCTGTGAGAACGAGAAGTTTTATACATCTTCTCAAATTCTCGCACAGCTTTTAGGGTATCCTTCCCAAAATGAAAAGCAATATGCTGGTGAAGATTCTCAGTCGTCCAGGACATGATAAAATCAAAAAAGGCGTTCAATACAGGATCAACTGGACTTTATTTGTTGCAGAAAACGTTTCGACTTCTGTCCAGAAGTCTTTTTCAATTCTGAAAGCTGTGAGAACGAGAAGTTTTATACATCTTCTCAAATTCTCGCACAGCTTTTAGGGTATCCTTCCCAAAATGAAAAGCAATATGCTGGTGAAGATTCTCAGTCGTCCAGGACATGATAAAATCAAAAAAGGCGTTCAATACAGGATCAACTGGACTTTATTTGTTGCAGAAAACGTTTCGACTTCTGTCCAGAAGTCTTTTTCAATTCTGAAAGCTGTGAGAACGAGAAGTTTTATACATCTTCTCAAATTCTCGCACAGCTTTTAGGGTATCCTTCCCAAAATGAAAAGCAATATGCTGGTGAAGATTCTCAGTCGTCCAGGACATGATAAAATCAAAAAAGGCGTTCAATACAGGATCAACTGGACTTTATTTGTTGCAGAAAACGTTTCGACTTCTGTCCAGAAGTCTTTTTCAATTCTGAAAGCTGTGAGAACGAGAAGTTTTATACATCTTCTCAAATTCTCGCACAGCTTTTAGGGTATCCTTCCCAAAATGAAAAGCAATATGCTGGTGAAGATTCTCAGTCGTCCAGGACATGATAAAATCAAAAAAGGCGTTCAATACAGGATCAACTGGACTTTATTTGTTGCAGAAAACGTTTCGACTTCTGTCCAGAAGTCTTTTTCAATTCTGAAAGCTGTGAGAACGAGAAGTTTTATACATCTTCTCAAATTCTCGCACAGCTTTTAGGGTATCCTTCCCAAAATGAAAAGCAATATGCTGGTGAAGATTCTCAGTCGTCCAGGACATGATAAAATCAAAAAAGGCGTTCAATACAGGATCAACTGGACTTTATTTGTTGCAGAAAACGTTTCGACTTCTGTCCAGAAGTCTTTTTCAATTCTGAAAGCTGTGAGAACGAGAAGTTTTATACATCTTCTCAAATTCTCGCACAGCTTTTAGGGTATCCTTCCCAAAATGAAAAGCAATATGCTGGTGAAGATTCTCAGTCGTCCAGGACATGATAAAATCAAAAAAGGCGTTCAATACAGGATCAACTGGACTTTATTTGTTGCAGAAAACGTTTCGACTTCTGTCCAGAAGTCTTTTTCAATTCTGAAAGCTGTGAGAACGAGAAGTTTTATACATCTTCTCAAATTCTCGCACAGCTTTTAGGGTATCCTTCCCAAAATGAAAAGCAATATGCTGGTGAAGATTCTCAGTCGTCCAGGACATGATAAAATCAAAAAAGGCGTTCAATACAGGATCAACTGGACTTTATTTGTTGCAGAAAACGTTTCGACTTCTGTCCAGAAGTCTTTTTCAATTCTGAAAGCTGTGAGAACGAGAAGTTTTATACATCTTCTCAAATTCTCGCACAGCTTTTAGGGTATCCTTCCCAAAATGAAAAGCAATATGCTGGTGAAGATTCTCAGTCGTCCAGGACATGATAAAATCAAAAAAGGCGTTCAATACAGGATCAACTGGACTTTATTTGTTGCAGAAAACGTTTCGACTTCTGTCCAGAAGTCTTTTTCAATTCTGAAAGCTGTGAGAACAAGAAGTTTTATACATCTTCTCAAATTCTCGCACAGCTTTTAGGGTATCCTTCCCAAAATGAAAAGCAATATGCTGGTGAAGATTCTCAGTCGTCCAGGACATGATAAAATCAAAAAAGGCGTTCAATACAGGATCAACTGGACTTTATTTGTTGCAGAAAACGTTTCGACTTCTGTCCAGAAGTCTTTTTCAATTCTGAAAGCTGTGAGAACGAGAAGTTTTATACATCTTCTCAAATTCTCGCACAGCTTTTAGGGTATCCTTCCCAAAATGAAAAGCAATATGCTGGTGAAGATTCTCAGTCGTCCAGGACATGATAAAATCAAAAAAGGCGTTCAATACAGGATCAACTGGACTTTATTTGTTGCAGAAAACGTTTCGACTTCTGTCCAGAAGTCTTTTTCAATTCTGAAAGCTGTGAGAACGAGAAGTTTTATACATCTTCTCAAATTCTCGCACAGCTTTTAGGGTATCCTTCCCAAAATGAAAAGCAATATGCTGGTGAAGATTCTCAGTCGTCCAGGACATGATAAAATCAAAAAAGGCGTTCAATACAGGATCAACTGGACTTTATTTGTTGCAGAAAACGTTTCGACTTCTGTCCAGAAGTCTTTTTCAATTCTGAAAGCTGTGAGAACAGAAGTTTTATACATCTT